>OY992896.1:86710019-87010019 GCA_963921405.1 Cepaea hortensis
ACCTCCTCCTCCCTCCTCCTCCCTCCTCCTCCCTCCTCTTCCCTCCTCCTCCTCTCTCCGCCTATCTCTTCCTCCCTCCTCCTCCTCCTCCCTCCTCCTCCTCCTCCCTCCTCCACCTCCCTCTTCCTCCTCCCTCCTCCTCCTCCTTCTCCTCCCTCCTCCTCCTCCCTCCTCCTCCTCCCTTCTCCCCCTCCCTTCTCCCCCTCCCTCCTCCTCCTCATCCCTCCTCCTCCCTTCTCCTCCTCTCTCCTCCTCCCTCCTCCTCCTCCCTCCACATCCCTCCTCCTCCTCCCTCCTCCTCCTCCCCCTCCTCCTCCTGCGTTCTCATCCTCCCTCCTTCTCCCTCGTCCTGCTCCCTCCTCCTCCCTCTTCCTGCTCCCTCTTCCTCCTCCCCCTCCTCCCTCCTCCTCCTCCCCCTCCTCCTCCCTCCTCCTCCTCCCTCCTCCTTCTCCCTCCTCCTCCATCCTCCTCCCACCTCCTCCTCTCTCCTCCTCCCTCATCCTCCTGCCTCCTCCCTCCTCCTCCCTCTTCCTCCTCCTCCTCCTCCTCCCTCCTACTCCTCTCTCCTACTCCTAATCCCTCCTCCTCCCTCCTATTCCTCCCTACTCCTCCTCCCTCCTCTTCCCTCCTCCTCTCTCCGCCTATCTCTTCCTCCCTCCTCCTCCTCCCTCCTCCTCCCTCCTCCACCTCCCTCTTCCTCCTCCCTCCTCCTACTCCTCCTTTTTCTTCTTCTGCTGCTGCTGATGCCGCCGCTCCCATCAGGAGCTGGGGGAAGCCGGGCCGGGTCAGACAGACAGACAGACAGAGAGATAGACAGACAGACAGATAGATAGATAGATAGATAGATAGATAGATAGATAGATAGATAGATAGATAGATAGATAGATAGATAGATAGATAGATAGATAGATAGATAGATAGATAGATAGATAGATAGATAGATAGATAGATAGATAGATAGATAGATAGATAGATAGATAGATAGATAGATAGTCGGGAACGGGAACTACTTATATGAATTAAATTAGATGCTCCCCACCAGGGACTGGGCGAAGTCGGGCCGGGTCAGCTAGTCTTATATATAAAAGGCAATCTCCGTCTGTATGTCCTTTATGCGTTCGCGAACGGTCCATCCGATTGAGATGAAATTTTCTACACGTCTTCCTCTCATTCCCGCGCTGCCAACTGTGATATTTTTTTAGTTTAGTGTAAAATCGGCTGCTTACATAATATTATTTAATTTTCCATTTTTCATTATAATTTCTATATAGCGAGGGGACTTAACTCTAGAAAAGTTATTTCAAGGGGCATAACTTTTCTGTATATCTTATAGTCATATTTTTGCATGGTTTTAAAAGATTTATAAACTCTTTGTCTATAGTTATGTACAGGCATATGAGTTATAATAAATAATGATACAATCTTTAAGGCATTTTCAAAGTTTTAATAAAAATAATGTATAATGCATAACATTGTAACTCATCTTTTTATGCTTAAGAAGTTATCTACAGTCATGTAGGTGATTAGAAACAGTTTTCATTAAAAAATAATGGATGGTGTGAGGAAGGACATTCTTTTAAGTTACTTTTTTGTTGTTGTATGAATTTATTTAGACGCTCCCCGCCAGGAGCTGGGCGAAGCCACGCCGGGTCAGATAGATAGACAGACCCACCTTTTCGCTGCAGTTATCTAAAGGCATATGCGTTATAATCCTCCTCCTCCTCCTCTCCCCTCCTCCTACGCTCTTCCTCTTCCCCTCCTCCCTCTCCCTCCTCCATCCTCCTCCTCCCTCTTTCTCCTCCTCCTCCCTCCTCCTCCCTCTTCCTCCTCCTTCCTCCTCTTTCTCCCTCCTCCTCCCTCTTCCTCCTCCTACCAACTCGCCCTCCTCCCTCCTCCTAATCACTCCTTTTCCTTCCTCCTCCCTTCTCCTCCTCCCTCCTCCTCCTCCCTCCTCTACTCCCTCCTCCTCCTCCCTCCTCCTTATCTTCCCTCCTCCTCCTCCTCCCTCCTCCTCCCTTCTCCCCCTCCCTCCTCCTCCCTCCTCCTCCTCCTCATCCCTCCTCCTCCCTTCTCCTCCTCCCTCCTCCTCCTCCTCCCTCTACCTCCTCCCTCCTCCTCCCTCCACATCCCTCCTCCTCCTCCCTCTTCCTCCTCCTCCCTCCTCATCCTCCTCCTCCCCCTCCTTCTCCTCCTTCTCCCTCCTTCTTCTCCCTCTTCCTCCTCCCTCCTCCTCCCTCCTCCTTCTCCCTCCGCCTCCTCCCTCCTCCTCTTCTCTCCTCCTCCTTCCTCCTCCTTCCTCCTCCTCCTCTCTCTCTCTCCCTCTCCTCCTCCTCCTCCCCCTCATCCCTCCTCCTCCCTTCTCCTCCTCCCTCCTCCTCCCCCTCCTTCTCCTCCTTCTCCCTCCTCCTTCTCCCTCCTCCTTCTCTCTCCGCCTCCTCCCTCCGCCTCCTCCCTCTTCCTCCTCTCACTTCCTCCTCCCTCCTCCTCCCTCTCCCTCCCTCTCCCTCCTCCTCCCTCTCTTCCTCCTCCTCCCTTCTCCTCATCCCTCCTCCTCCCTTCTCCCTCTCCTCTCTCCTCCTCCCTCCTCCTCCTCCCTCCTCCTCCCTCCTCCTCCTCCCTCCACATCCCTCCTCCTCCCTCTTCCTCCTCCTCCCTCCTCATCCTCTCCTTCCTCCTCCTGCGTTCTCCTCCTCCCTCCTTCTCCCTCCTCCTCCTCCCTCCTCCTCCCTCTTCCTGCTCCCTCTTCCTCCTCCCTCCTCCTCCCCCTCCTCCCTCCTCCTCCCTCCTCCTCCCCCTCCTCCTCCTCCCTCCTCCTGTCTCCTCCTTCTCCCACCTCCTCCCTCCTCCTCCTCCCTCCTCCTCTCTCCTCCTCCCTCATCCTCCTTCTTCCTCCCTCCTCCTCCCTCTTCCTCCTTCCTCCTCCTCCCTCCTCCACCTCCCTCTTCCTCCTCCCTCCTCCTACTCCTCCTTTTTCTTCTTCTGCTGCTGCTGCTGCCGCCGCTCCCCATCAGGGACTGGGCGAAGCCGGGCCGGGTCAGACAGACAGACAGACAGACAGACAGACAGACAGACAGACAGACAGACAGATAGATAGATAGATAGATAGATAGATAGATAGATAGATAGATAGATAGATAGATAGATAGATAGATAGATAGATAGATAGATAGATAGATAGATAGATAGATAGATAGATAGATAGGTAGGTAGGTAGGTAGGTAGGTAGGTAGGTAGGTAGGTAGGTAGGTAGGTAGGTAGGTAGGTAGGTAGGTAGGTAGATAGATAGATAGATAGATAGATAGATAGATAGATAGATAGATAGATAGATAGATAGATAGATAGATAGATAGATAGATAGATAGATAGATAGATAGATAGATAGATAGATAGATAGATAGATAGATAGATAGATAGATAGATAGATAGATAGATAGATAGATAGATAGATAGATAGATAGATAGATAGATAGATAGATAGATAGATAGATAGATAGATAGATAGATAGATAGATAGATAGATAGATAGATAGATAGATAGATAGATAGATAGATAGATAGATAGATAGATAGATAGATAGATAGATAGATAGATAGATAGATAGATAGATAGATAGGTAGATAGATAGATAGACAGACAGATAGATAGATAGTCGGGAACGGGAACGGGAGCTTATATGACTACTTATATGAATTAAATGAGATGCTCCCCACAAGGGACTGGGCGAAGCCGGGCCGGGTCAGCTAGTATATATATAAGTAATACAACCTGTGCGCTACCATATTAACAATGGTTAAGTCGTGTAACTGTAACACACCCCCTACTTTCCATTTTTCTCATCCATTTTTGAGTGCTCCACACTTCTTTTTTGTTTGGCACTGAATCAGTTAAGCTAAATATGCAAACTGCTTCCTCTTCTTCTCGTGCCCTATTGCTTTTGCCGTGAAGCGTCTTGGAGAGGCAGCAGCTGTAATCTTCTGTGCTGATGTCACATTTGATTTCTTCAGCATCTCTTTCACTCCATCTAGCCATCCCTTCCTGTGTCATCCGTGTCATCCTCTCACCTTGTATCATGATGTTCTCACGTAAAACGCTCTAGTCGCTGGTTGATCTTGTTCCATTCTACCAAATGTCTGAACCATTTAATTCTTTGATGTTCTATATAAAGTCAGTAATCTGTGTTATCATTATACTTGTTGTTAGTTTCTCAATTGTCTCTCTATCTCTTCTAGTTTTTCCAGCTGCGTTTCTTATGCATCTCATCTCACTTGACGTGATTTTACGTCTGTGTGTGATAAGGACAATCCATATTTGGTATTGTTAACACAGGGTTGGGCCGAATAAAGCACCTGTCAGCTTCTATTTTGTATGCATGTTGATATTTAGATGTTTTAAGATATGTCTGTTTGATAGTTGATGTTGTTTGCTTTCTGTACTCTCGTTTCTATGTCTGTCTAGACTTTCATCCTCTGTTATTACAATGCTCAGATACGTGTACGCTCTAACTTATTGTAATGATTTTCAAACTGTATTTACGTTATAACTTATATTTCGTCGAATTGTCACGAATTCTCTCTGTACGGTGTTAATCCCCTTATCAGTACGGAAACATCATGTAGACTTGACTGCCTCTCTCTCTCCAACAGTTGACCCTGGCCAACTCCTGCTGGAGGTTCTCCAATGATGTGGACACCGACTACGCCGAAGAAGATCAAACAGATTACAGCAGCTCCGACCTGGATCGCGTGCCGGTCTGTAACTTTGAGGGTCAAATCTACGAGGACGGGAGTATGTGGCTGCCTGACATCAGCGCTGAGTGTACCACGTGCAGCTGTGTGGTAAGTTCAGAGGTCAAATGTGTGGTGAGCTCAGAGGTCAGCTGTATGGTAAGTTGAGAGGTCAGCTGGGTAGTAAGTTGAGAGGTCAGCTGTGTGGTGATTTCAGAGGTCAGCTGTGTCGTGAGTTCAGAGGTCAGCTGTATGGTGAGTTCAGAGGTCAGCTCTGTCGTGAGTTGAGAGGTCAGCTGTGTCGTGAGTTCAGAGGTCAGCTGTATGGTAAGTTGAGAGGTCAGCTCTGTAGTAAGTTGAGAGGTCAGCTGTGTCGTGAGTTCAGAGGTCAGCTGTGTGGTAAGTTGAGAGGTCAGCTGTGTGGTAGACCACCTACTATAATTATTACCTTCATCATCATCATCATCCCCGTGCTATCTCCATACTGACGATGCGCTGTGTAACATCCCCACCACTTTCTGTCCGGCGTCTTCACGGCACAATCGCACGGCTTCTTCCAGTTCAACTCTCTATGATAACCACTCATCTGTCACACTGTTTTCCTCATGACCGCTTACCCTCCACTCTTCACTCCAGCCCATCCTTCATCCACATCCTCTATGGACAGCTGGCAAATGGTGACAGTAAAACTCGACGTTCACAGACACAGCTCACGGGACTTGCTGGCTGTTAGTTTGTAGAGACTCCTGTCTGTTCCACTTTTCACACGGGGCAGTGAGGAGCATTTTGTGTGATATTCACTAACACAGAACAGAGCATTATGGTGACGACCCTTTGCCATGAAGTTGGAGCCGCGTCTAACTATGTACACACTTGTACACACCCTTTCATTGTGGGAATGGCTTGCCTTTAATGGAAATGTCTTACCTTTAATGGAAATGTCTTACCTTTATGGACATGTCTTGTCTTTATGGAAATGTCTTGCCTTTATGGAATTATCTTGCCTTTATGGAAATGTCTTGCCTTTATGGAATTGTCTTACCGTTAATGGAAATGTCATACCTTTAATGGAAATGTCTTGCCTTTAAGGAAATGTCTTCTTCTTCTTCTTCTTCAGCGTTCCGAGCCATTGAGGTTCTTTGCTGCAAATACAATCCGTCTCCATTCGTCTCTCTGGTGGACCTTCTCTTGCCAGTCGTTGATTCCAAGTGCTTGTAGGTCTGTACATGTATTATCTCTCCACCGCCTTCTTGGTCTACCTCGGGGTCTACGGTCATTTATTTCCTGAGTGTAAGCGAGTTTTGTTTCCCTATTATCTTCCATTCTTTCTATATGCCCCAGCCATTGTAGTCTATTAGCCTTCATGATACCAGTGATTAGCGGGGACTTAAACAGATCATAAATGTCTTTGTTACTTCTTCTTTTCCACTCTCCACTTTGTGTATCCCTAATGGGTCCAAAGATGCGTCTTAAAATTTTGTTCTCAAAGGTTTGTAACAAGGCTTCGTCTCCTTTCGTTGTACTCCAGGTTTCAGAGCCATACAGCACAACTGGTCTGATCAGTGTTTTGTATATTGTGATTTTGGTGTTACGAGATAGCGCCTTTGATTTTAGTAGATGTTGTAGTGCATAGTATATCTTATTTCCAGAGTTGATTCTAGTTTGTATTTCATCCCTTATGATGTTGGAGCAGTTGAAGATCGTACCCAGGTATTTGTATGTTTCCGTTCTTTTAATGGTCATATTATCTATTTGTATGTGGCCAGAGTTTCTAGCCATTCCGTCTCTTGAAATTACCATATATTCTGTCTTATCTTGGTTGATAACCAGCCACATCTGTTGGGCTTTTTCCTTTAAGTGAGTCAATATTTCCAATGTCTTTTGTTCACTTTGCCCTATAATATCTATATCATCTGCATAACCAAGCAGCTTGGATGTTCCTCCAATATCACATTCCTCCTTTACCTTCCTTACAACTTTCTCTAGAGCCAGATTGAAGAGTAGCGGCGATAGTGCATCACCCTGTTTCAAGCCACATGTTATTTGGAAGGGGTCTGATTTCCTGCCTTTATATGTTACTATATTATAAGTATCTTCCATGCATAGTCTGGTCATGTTGATTAACTTCCTTGGTATTCCAAATTCCTGCATAGCATTCCATAGACTATTCCTATGGACACTATCATAAGCCTTTTTAAAATCCACAAAAATGTTATGGAGATCTCTTTTATATTCCCAATGTTTCTTGGCTATTTGTCGTAAGATAAATATCTGATCTATTGTTGATCTGTTTTGTCTAAAACCCGCCTGGTAGTCACCTAATATGTCTTCTGAATATGGTTTTAGTCTATTTAGTAATACTGCGGATAGTATCTTATAGCTTGTGGACAGTAGTGATATTCCTCTATAATTTCCACATTGGAACTTGTCTCCTTTCTTAAAGATAGGTATCAATAATGACTCTTTCCAGTCATGGGGTAATTCTTCTGTCCTCCAGATTTTTATTATTAGTTCGTATAGCTTTAGATGTAATGCATGGCCACCTGCCTTTATAAATTCAGCAGCAATTCCATCAGTCCCAGTTGCCTTATTGTTTTTAAGTCCTGAGATTACATATAGGATTTCTTCAAATGTAGGTTCTTCAATTTGTGGTTCGCATGTTAGAACCTCTTCCTGTGAGAAAATGTTACTTGGAGCTTCACAATTTAGTAATTCAATAAAATATTCTTTCCATGTGTTGCACATTTCCTCATTGGTATTTATCATATTCCCATTTTTGTCTTTTAAACCATATGTGTTTTGTTGGTGCCCTCGTTTCATTGACTTCAGTTCTTTAAAAAATTTTCTGGATTCATTTTTCTGGTGATTAGTTTCCATATCTTTGATTATATTACTCATATATTCTCGCTTCTGCTGTCTGACTATTTTTGTAGCCTCTTTACATTCATTTCTATAATGCTCTTCCTTTTGGATGTTATTGATGTCATTTAACCATACATGTCTGGCATTCTTCTTCCTAATGACTGCTTCTTCACATTTTTGATTGAACCATCTGTTCTTTCTATGCGTGGTTAACACACCGAGACATTCTTCTGCGGTAGACTGAATTGTATTCTTGATGTTCAACCAAGTTTGGTCAATGCTTTCCTCCAAAGGGTTTTGCAGAGTTTCAAGTTTACATTTTATTTCATCTGTAAATTTCTCTTTGACTGTAATGTCTTGCAGTTTTTCTCTGTTATATGTTGGGTGTAATCTTTGTAATTTAGTATAGAAAGCTCTCTTAAGTTTTATTTTAAATGTTGCTCCAACGAGGAAGTGGTCACTGTGGCACTCAGCTCCTCTATAACTTCTGACTTGCTGTATGTTTGATGCATTTCTGTTGTTAATTAAAATGTGATCTATTTGATTATAGGTTCTCTTGTCACATGATTTCCAAGTTTGTTTGTGTATATCCTTTCTTTGTAGTCTGGTACTGCTAACCTGCAGTCCTTTGGCTTCTGCCAGGTTGATGACTCTCCATCCATTATCATTTGAAGTTGTATGTAGGCTTTCCATACCGGCCACTTTTTTATTAGTTTGCTCTCTACCTATTTTTGCATTGAAGTCTCCCAGCACAATCAGGATGTCCTGTTTGGGGGTTTCTTCTATGACATCTTCCAGATCATTATAAAAGTCTTCTTTAATATCATCTTCTTTCTCTTCAGTAGGTGCATGTACATTAATCATCGTTATATTTTTCCATTTACCTTTTATTCGTAATTTACTAATCCTGTCATTAAAAGCTTTAAAGTTTAAAACGTTCCCCCATAACTCTTTTTTGATGACAAATCCTGTTCCTAATTCATGTTTATTTTGGGTGTTTCCTCCATATATTATAATCATTCCATTTTGCTCTAAAGTACCCTCTCCTGGCCACCTTATTTCTTGAATTGCTGTTACATCCAAGGAAATGTCTTGCCTCTATGGAAATGTCCCTTTATCGAAATTTAGTCGTTTTATTGCAATGTTGTCACTTTATAGAAATGCCATCTGTTTAAGGAAATGGTGTCCCTCCATAGCAATGTCGTCCTTTTGTTTAATTTTTTTTTTAAAAACAAATTACCTTACCTTTATAGAAATGACGTTTATTTATAGAAATGGTATCCCTTTGTGGAAATATCGTCCATTTATCTCGTTTCTTTAAAGAAATGACGTTCCTGTATAAAAATGACATTCATTTATAAAATTGACTTCCCTTTATTTCAAATAGCATCTCTTTCTGGAAATACCTTCCGTTTATATAAATATCGTAACTGTATAGGAATGACGTCCTTTCATAGAAAAGACGTCTCTTTATAGAAGTATCTTTCCCATATGAAAATGTCAGCACTTTATAGAAATGACATCCTTTATGAAAATATCGTCCGTTTATAGAAATGACGTCCCTTCCATAGAAATAACTCTCCTGTATGTTAATGTTAGTACTTTAAAGACAATATCTGCCATGTACGATACAGATCACTGAGTGAATATCTCAAGATATCCAGTAATTGGGTTAATGGATTCCATTGTGTCCAGGCAGGTAAAACCATGTGCCAGCGGATGATCTGCCCCCCACTGACATGTAAGACCCCGGTCATGAGAAGTGGAGACTGCTGCCCATCGTGTCCATGTAAGTCTATGCTTGTCAATGCCCAGTTTTTGTGGACATCTTGTATTTATAGAAATATGCTCATTCCTGGAAATATTGTTTCGTTTCAAATAGATGCACCTGGGGTTTCTTGTAGTAATTTTTATAGTGTGACGTACATCTGTCTGTCTGCTGATATTTGTATGTATGTCTGCCTCTCTGCTCGTATTTATATGCATGTCTGTTTATCTGTCTCTCCTTCTGTGTGTCTGCATGCTCGTCTAGGTGTCTGGCTTGCTGAGACATGTTTATCCGTGTCTCACTATATCGTATGATCATCCATTCATGCAATTAGATTTTACCCAAGAATCAACCATTCACACACCTAAATTTTACCCTGGAATCTACCAATTCTACACCAAGATTTTACACAGGAATCAATCACACATCAAGATTTTACCCAGGAATCAATCAATTCACACATAACGATTTTATCCAAGAATCAGCCATCCACATACCAAGATTTACACAATGGGATACACTAAGAGATGTTACAGTTACACTGAGATATTTCACTGATACACTGAGAGATTTCACTGATACACTGAGAGATTTCACTGATACACTGAGGGATTTGGCTAATACACTGAGAGATTTCACTGATACACTGAGAGATTTCACTGATACACTGAGGGATTTCACTGATACACTGAGGGATTTCACTGATACACTGAGGGATTTCACTGATACACTGAGAGATTTCACTAATACACTGGGAGATTTCACTGATACGCTGAGAGATTGCACTGATACACTGAGAGATTTCACTTATACACTGAGAGATTGCACTGATACACTGAGAGATTGCACTGATACACTGGGAGATTGCACTGATACACTGAGAGATTTCACAGATACACTGAGAGATTGCACTGAAACACTGAGGGATTTGGCTAATACACTGAGAGATTGCACTGATACACAGAGATTTCACTAATACACTGAGAGATTTCACTGATACACTGAGAGATTTGGCTAATACACTGAGAGATTTCACTGATACACTGAGAGATTTCACTGATACACTGAGGGATTTCACTGATACACTGAGAGATTTCACTGATACACTGAGAGATTGCACTGATACACTTAGGGATTTGGCTAATACACTGAGAGATTTCACTGATACACTGAGAGATTTCACTAATACACTGAGAGATTGCACTGATACACTGAGAGATTTCACTGATACACTGAGGGATTTCACTAATACACTGAGAGATTTCACTGATACACTGAGAGATTTCACTGATACACTGAGGGATTTCACTAACACACTGAGAGATTGCACTGATACACTGAGAGATTGCACTGATACACTGGGAGATTTCACAGATACACTGAGAGATTTCACTGATACACTGAGAGATTGCACTGAAACACGGAGGGATTTCACTTCTCTCCTCAGACGAGAATGAGCTGGAAATTTGCTATTTTGGGAAGGATCCCAGGAAGTACAGAGCTCACAGCATCTGGCACCCCTACCTGCCATTGGAGGGCTTCACTAAGTGTGCTGTCTGCCGCTGCTTCGTGAGTCATGTTTCTTGTTGTGTCACAAATAAAATACAGCTGCTAGTATCGTAACTATTGCCGATTATTATGTCACAAATATAAAATAGCTGCTAGCATAGTAACTATTGTCGATTATTTTGTCACAAATAAAATATAGCTGCTAGAATTATAACTATTGTCGATTATTATGTCACAAATGTAACATAGCTGCTCATTGTCATCATCATCATTGGCACCTTGCCGTCTTGACAGACGATAGTTTGTGCTTTAAAAAGGCATAATAACTTTTAACTATGGCGGTAGCGAGTGTGACTGATAAGGCCAATTTGCGCTGTAAATGTCCGTTCACAGTGGGTGCATGTGAACACGTGGTCATTTCCACCATCATGCACCATCTTACGTCTCAAACGCTTGGTGTGTGACTTTTCTGCAATAATTTTCTCCTTTGACTTTATTCCATTTCTGATATTTGCCCTCCATGCAACACGTTCAGCGGCGACTTGCTCCCAATGTGCATTATCAATGCCTGTATCAATCATGTCCCGCTTACACACATCTTTGTATCGTAGTAGAGGCCGACCCTGAGATCTCTTACCCATCTGTAATTCACCAAAAAAGATATCCTTTGGTATTCTACCATCATCCATCCTCCTAAGATGTCCTATCCATCTAAGTCTACGAAGACTGAGCATGGAATAAACTGTCACACAACCTGATCTTTCCAATACTTCAGTATTTGTGATTTTGTCTTGCCACTTAATACCAAGAATTCTTCGCAGACACCGCATATGAAAGCTGTTTAAATTGTTCTCTTGGTGTGAGTAAGTTGTCCAGGTTTCACTGCCATAGAGAAGAGTACTAAGGACACAGGCTTGATAGACAAGGACTTTTGTTTTGGCAGTAAGCTTCCTGTTCTCCCAGACTCTTTTTCTTAACCTGTTCATTGTTGTTGCTGCCTTACCAATCCGGATGTTGATTTCCTGATCTAGGGATAATTTGCTATTTACCACTGATCCTAGATATGTAAAATGGTCTACTATCTCTAGTTCGGCGTCGTCAATAAAGATTGATGGTACCCCATGTGCACCTTGTGACATAATCTGTGTCTTCTTTTTGCTAATTGTTAAACCAAATTCAGAACAAGCATTGGAGAATGCAGATAGTAGACATTGCAATTCTTCCTCAGAGTGGGTCGTAACTGCAGCATCATCTGCAAAAAGCAACTCTCTGATCAGTACCCTCCTAATTTTGGTCTTAGCTTTCAATCTCTGAGCATTGTAGAGGCCGCCATCTGAGCGTGAGTGAATGTATATACCACCATCCTGATCACGAAATGCATATTTCAGTAGAAGTGAAAAGTATATTCCAAAGAGGGTGGGAGCTAGTACACAACCTTGCTTAACTCCACTCTTGATTTCAAATTCTTCAGAAGTTGCACCATCAAACTTGATTATACCCTTCATGCCTGTGTGGAACGATTCCACAATGGACAGAAGAGTTGGTGGGCAGCCAATCTTCTTTAGTGCCTTGAACAGACCCTCACGACTGACCAAATCAAATGCCTTTGTGAGGTCGATGAAGGCAATAAACAGTGGTTGATTCTGTTCACGGCATTTTTCTTGCATTTGTCGCAATGAGAATATCATATCAGTGGTAGACCGGTTCTGTCGAAAGCCACACTGTGATTCGGGGTAGACTTGATCTCCTAGGACTTGAAGTCTGCGCAGAACAATTCTGGCAAATACTTTTCCAACAATACACAGAAGTGAGATACCCCTATAGTTGTTGCAGTCGCTCCGATCGCCCTTGTTCTTGTACAGTGTTATGATGCTTGAATCTTTGAAATCCTGTGGGACTTGTCCTTCACGCCAGCATAGCTCTATTAGCTGGTGGATCTGTATAGTGAGTGTGTCTTGCCCACTCCTGATAACCTCTATTGGAATCCCATCCTTACCTGGAGCCTTGCCAGATGCAAGTTCATTTATAGTACACTTAACTTCTGTTATGGTGGGAAGTGTGTCCAGGTGGTCAAGAGTTGGTAGAGCCTCTATGGCGTTGAGGGCATTATCCGCTAGTTTGGTCTCACTTGAGTAAAGCTCCAAATAGTGCTCTACCCATCTGTCCATCTGCTGTTTCTTATCAGTGATGACTTCTCCAGTCAAGGTTTTCAATGGTGCACTTCTTTTGATCACTGGACCACAGGCTTTCTTTATTCCTTCATACATGCTTCTTATGTCTCCCTTATCACTTGCGATTTGAATGGACTCACATAACTTGATCCAATAATCATTTGCACACTGCCTGGCAGCCTTTTGCACATCCTTCCTAGCTTGCCTTAGCTCACTCAGAGTGTTACGCGTTGGTCTTTCCTTGTTTCTTAAGAGAGCTTTCTTCTTCTTATCAATCAAGGGCTGCAGAGTCTCGCTGTTGGCCGCAAACCAGTCCTGCCTCTTATGATCCACAGTGCCGTAAAACCCCACCCCTCTTTTATAAATAGTTTCCTTAAGTTTACTCCATTTATCATTTACTATACAATTTTCTGGTGTATCAGTGAAAGCGTCTTCAAGTTGTTGAAACTGAAAGCACTTTTCAGGATCATGAGTGTTAATAATATTAATCCTGGGGCTAGATTTGTGTTTAGCTGTGTAGATTCTCTTTGGTCTCAGTCTAACCCTTGCAACAACCAAAGAATGATCCGTATCACAGTAACATAGCTGCTAGCATCGTAATTACTGTCTATTATTTTTTTTCATACATGTAACATAACTGCTAGCATCGTAACTGGTGTCCATTATTATGTCACAAACGAAATACAGCTCCTAGGATCGAAACTGTTGTCGATTATTTTGTCACAAATGAAATATAGCTGCTAGTATCGTAATTATTGTATATTATTTTTTCACAAATGAAATATTGCTGCCAGCATTGTAATCAATGTCGATCAGTATGTCACAAATGTAACATATGTGTTCATATAACATGTTATTTCTCGGTAATGTTGCCGATATTTGTTCATATAACATGTTATTTCTCTGATAGCCTGGTGGAAAAGTCGAATGTAACAAATCGCCATGTCCGGTTCTACATTGCCCCAAATCTCACTGGGTAACAAGTCAAACAGATCCGTGTTGTTACGAGTGTAGATGTAAGTATAAATATATTGTAACGAGTTTATATATAAGTAAAAATATATTTTACGGGTGTAGATGTAATTTTAAATATGTTGTTACGAGTATAGAAGTCAATACAAATATGTTATTACGAGCGCAGATGTGTAAGCATATTTACGTTACGCGAGTACAGATGTAATCACATATGTTATTATGAGTGACTATGTGAGCACAATTATGTTACAAATGTAGATGTAAGTCAATTTCATATACTAGTCAGGAGCTGTGAAAAGGAAAGGGGGGGGGGGGGGGGGGGTGCCACACAATGCGAGTACTATTCTCTTGACAACCGGCGACATTGAAGTTGTTACGAGAGTAACATTGCACAGATAGACAATTGTTTCAAGTAATTGTTACTGACTTGATTATGTGCTTCACTTCCGGTCACATATGACGGATAGGCAGTGGATACGTTAAAGCCGAGGGGTGTTTTTGCTTCTGGCTACGTTATCTTAAGCATTTTTCTCATTTGGACTTGTGGTACATTGCTTCCATCCTCCAGCTACTAAGCTTGGTACGACACTATGAGCTGTAATTTTCATGTGTAATGCTTTTTTTCATCTGTTCGTGGTGGTTTGTGTTGTGAACTGCATTTTCAGACAAATGGCGAGTGGCCGGTTCCTGAACTAGCTGGTTTTGTCTTATGCAGTAATGCGTGTGCAACTGCTGATTTTTCTAGTAACCGCTGCTTCCATCGAGGATGAACTGTATTTCTGACGGCGGACTGTTATGGTGTTTTTTGGCAGCGGCCTTATACATGCAGACGTGTGCTATCTGTTGGTTTGGTCAGGACTACTTCAATTTCACTTTTCAGGTGGAATCGTGAGGAGGATTTTGTGTATATATATTCCTAGGACAGGAATGGAGCATTACAGGGTGTCCCGTTGCTGTGAAGTTGGAACTACGACTAACTAACTAACGATTTTTCTTGTGCTCTTACTGACTTGAATTCGGTGTCTTCATGTGCTGTTGGTGATTTTGGTTCTAGTTTTGTGTGTTGTAATTGTCGGGTGTTGTCTGCTGTCGTTTTCATTTGCGAGGCCTGGATGCGTTACAAGGGTAAGTTAATAAGTAAGTCACAAATGACTGTAGAAAAATAACTAACAATGATAACAACTTGAAACCAGTTTATTTTCATACATTGTCCCTGTATTTCTCAACATAATTTCCACCAACATTGATGCACTTATCCCATCGTTTTATCAGTTCTCCCAAATCTGCTTCATGGAACAGCGTGCTATGTTTTCATTTACCTGCCATCCCACAGAACTGTGTGACTTATTTATTGACACGCCCGCGTTAACGTTTTCTACCCTGCTATGCACCGCTTTACGGGACAAACATTTGTCAGCATAAACACTGAAAACCTACCTTGGCGGGTGACATTTCGCGAATGACGCCGAAGTCGAATGTGAAGTGAAAATGTGGTTTAGAAAACAGAGCACGCAGTTCCGTGAAGCGGGCTTGGTAGGACTGATAAAACGATGGGATAAGTGCATCAATGTTGGTGGAAATTATGTTGAGAAATAAAGAGACAATGTATGTATAAAAATAAACTGGTTTCAAGTTATCATATTTAGTTATTTTTCTACAACCATTTGTGGCTGCCTTATTTACTTCCCCTAGTAGAAAAGCTAACAACATTTTACTACTTTTTTTTTTTTTTTAAGCATATCCTTTACAGGACTTAGCTGTCAACACCAGCATCTTTCAGCTGTATGTTGATCTCTTGGCAAGATTACGCTCAGTAGTTTGCCATTGCTTTCTGAGCGGCCGGCTCAGTATCCCGCAAGTCACGAGCGGGGGTCGAACCGCCTCAGCTCTCGCTCCGCTATGAGACTCTGCGTGATAAACGGGATTACAGAGAGAAAGTGTTGTAACCCCACAGCCAGAGAGACCGGCATTTTACTACTTACAATTTGTAAATTGGATTATATGGATGTGGAATACAAGGGAAACTATAAGAATATGCGTAAAAATACATGTGTGAGCAATCACCAAGCTGTGTTTATAATGAGGTGACATGTTGCAAATAACAATAATACCAATGTTTGGGCTCAACAACATGACGCAATCTAACCACTATCAACATCACCTTTGTCATAGTCAAGAATTATATCTCGGATCGGTATTATATCAACTCAACTGTCAATATTACATCGATATGACTTCAAGTATTGCATTAATCCAGCCGTCAATATTACACCAGGTCAGCCGTTTGTATTAAATTATCTTGACTGTTAGTATTACATCAAGTTAACAGTCTGTATTACATTATTTCGACTGTCGGTATATACCAAGTGAGCTGTCTGTATTATTACATTATCTGGACACTAAATTTACATGAAGTTAGCTGTCTGTATTACATCATCTCGACAGTCAGTATTACACACTTATTTGTAAGAGATGCGACATAAATTACGAATATATTAAGCAAACTGAAAGATATCTAGCGGACTTATTTAGGGAATATCTGAGGGCTATCACACAACACCTCCTTCAAGAGCCTGCAAACTATTTTAATTCCCCAGATCATAAGAGGATCGATGATGCATGTGTCACTGCCATCTAACCATGTTGCCAGGATAGTTAACCCGGTCAACAAATGCCCTCAGAAGTCGGATGTGTCGGCCTAACGGCGCAAGAACGCAGTTCTGCTGTAAACAGGCACAACGCAATCACGTCCTAAAAAAGTCTCCGGATTAACGAAGAAGAAGAAGAAGAAGAAGAAGAAGAAGAAGAAGAAGAAGAAGAAGAAGAAGAAGAAGAAGAAGAAGAAGAAGAAGAAGAAGAAGAAGAAGAAGAAGGAAGAAGAAGAAGAAGAAGAAGAAGAAGAAGAAGAAGAAGAAAAGAAGAAGAAGAAGAAGAAGAAGAAGAAAGAAGAAGAAGAAGAAGAAGAAGAAGAAGAAGAAGAAGAAGAAGAAAGAGAAAGAAGAAGAAGAAGAAGAAGAAGAAGAAGAAGGAGGAAGAAGAAGAAGAAGAAGAAGAAGAAGAAGAAGAAGAAGAAGAAGAAGAGAAGAAAGAAGAAGAAGAAGAGAAGAAGAAGAAGAAGAAGAAGAGAAGAAGAAGAAGAAGAAGAAGAAGAAGAAGAAGAAGAAGAAGAAGAGAAGAAGAAGAAGAAGAAGAAGAAGAAGAAGAAGAAGAAGAAGAAGAAGAAGAAGAAGAAGAAGAAGAAGAAGAAGAAGAAGAAGAAGAAGAAGAAGAAGAAGAAGAAGAAGAAGAAGAAGAAGAAGAAGAAGAAGAAGAAGAAGAAGAAGAAGAAGAAGAAGAAGAAGAAGAAGAAGAAGAAGAAGAGAAGAAGAAGAAGGAAAGAAGAAGAAGAAGAAGAAGAAGAAGAAGAAGAAGAAGAAGAAGAAAGAAGAAGAAGAAGAAGAAGAAGAAGAAGAAGAAGATAGAAGAAGAAGAAGAAGAAGAAGAAGAAGAAGAAGAAGAAGAAGAAGAAGAAGAAGAGAAGAAGAAGAGAAGAAGAAGAAGAAGAAGAAGAAGAAGAAGAAGAAAGAAGAAGAAGAAGAAGAAGAAGAAGAAGAAGAAGAAGAAGAAGAAGAAGAAGAAGAAGAAGAAGAAGAAGAAGAAGAAGAAGAAGAAGAAGAAGAAGAAAACATGTTATTTGTTCAGACTGAAATTGGAGAGCCACTTAATTTCCTCAATTTGGGTGTGTCCATATTATGTTGTGGATGCCACGATTTAACTTAGGTCCTTTTGTTTCCTGTAACCTTTACACTCCCCCAATATAATAATTAATTTATAACATTGCCTATGTTTAGTTCAATTGTTTTTTGTTTTTTTTATTTCACACTGGAACGTTTCCGCATCATTGTCATCCACAGAAGTCACTCACTTTTCCTTAACCTTCACCTGTGTAAACATTCCTATTACGTGTTAGTGTATACACATTTGTATGTTTTAATTTCATATTAATTTATTAATATGTATGTTTGTATTGTTCTTGACAAAGGTATAAAATACCGATACGTGGAACAGCTGTGTTGTATTTTATTTATAATTGTCTTATTCATACTTACTCTATTCATGCTTGTCGCAGTTGTTATGATATATTATTTTCGTCAATTTCCCCCCTGCGTTGATTATTCTGTTTACGTGGACTGAGGTCTTAGTCATGTACGTCCATGTGTTTGTTTTTGATTGTTTCTTCCCAGGATCTAGCAATACATTTTTGTTACATTGTACACGGAAGTAACTGTCAGTATTGTCTCTATTGTCTCAGCAGCAATAGCCGCAGTCGCAGATGCACCAGATGAAGTACCGCAAGGGGACCAGAATGTGAACGGAGGTACTTAGAATATTGACATTTTCTTGTCTACATGGTACTTCTAAAGCTTGTTCTCTTCGTGTCTACATTGTACTTCTAAAGCTTGTTCTTTTCGTGTCTATATGGTACTTCTATTACATGTTCTCTTCGTGTCAACATGATACTTCTAATACAGGTTCTCTTCGTGTCTTCATGGTACTTCTAATACATGTTCTCTTCGTGTCTACATGGTACTTCTAATGGTGTATGAGTGTGGTGTGTTTGTGTGTGGTGTATGCATGGTGTTTGTGTGGTGGGGTGGGGTGTGTGTGGTATGGTGTGTGTGTGGGGTGCATGTGAGGTGTATGGGGTGTGAGTGCTGTGTGTGTGGGTGGTGTATGTGTCTGTGTGTGGTGTGTGTGGATGGTGTGTGGGTGTGTGTGGATGGTGTGTGGGTGTGTGTGGGTGGGGGTGTGTGGGTGGTGTGGGTGGTGTGTGTGTGGGTGTGTGTGTGGTGTGTGTCGGGGTGTGTGTGGGTGGGGTGTGTGTGTGTGTGGGGCGTGTGTGGGTGGTGTGTGTGGTGTGTGTCGGGGTGTGTGTGGGTGGGGTGTGTGTGTGTGTGTGGGGCGTGTGTGGGTGGTGTGTGTGGGGTGTGTTTGGGTGGTGGTGGGTGGTTTGTGTGGGATGTGTGTGTTGGGGTGTGTGTGAGATGTGTGTAGGTGTGAGTGTTTCTGGGTGGCGTGTGTGTGGGGTGTGTGTGGGTGATGTGTGGAGGTGTGTGTGGGTGGTGTGTTAAGTGGTGTGTTTCCTCCCACTTCGACATGCATTAGTTCGAGGTTGACTTTCTCTAGACAGATGCTATCCTCCGTAACCTACCCGTGGGTAGCCAGAGCGACTGTATGACCGACTTTTTGTGATTTCAACTACCGTGGGGTATTTAACGTACACACCCGGGATAGGAATCATCTAGGTTGTTCTTTCTCCCTTACCCCAGAAGTCAAGGTATCCGACTTCACTAGCCAAGAGATCAGGTAGACGTGCAATACCCGATACATACAGATGGTTCTGAGAACAATACCGATACATACAGATGGTTCTGAGAACAATACCGATACATACAGATGGTTCTGAGAACAATACCGATACATACAGATGGTTCTGAGAACAATACCGATACATACAGATGGTTCTGAGAACAATACCGATACATACAGATGGTTCTGAGAACAATACCGATACATACAGATGGTTCTGAGAACAATACCGATACATACAGATGGTTCTGAGAACAATACCGATACATACAGATGGTTCTGAGAACAATACCGATACATACAGATGGTTCTGAGAACAATACCGATACATACAGATGGTTCTGAGAACAATACCGATACATACAGATGGTTCTGAGAACAATACCGATACATACAGATGGTTCTGAGAACAATACCGATACATACAGATGGTTCTGAGAACAATACCCGATACATACAGATGGTTCTGAGAACAATACCGATACATACAGATGGTTCTGAGAACAATACCCGATACATACAGATGGTTCTGAGAACAATACCGATACATACAGATGGTTCTGAGAACAATACCGATACATATAGATGGTTCTGAGAACAATACCGATACATACAGATGGTTCTGAGAACAATACCAATACATACAGATGGTTCTGAGAACAATACCCGATACATACAGATGGTTCTGAGAACAATACCCGATACATACAGATGGTTCTGAGAACAATACCCGATACATACAGATGGTTCTGAGAACAATACCGATACATACAGATGGTTCTGAGAACAATACCGATACATACAGATGGTTCTGAGAACAATACCCGATACATACAGATGGTTCTGAGAACAATACCCGATACATACAGATGGTTCTGAGAACAATACCGATACATACAGATGGTTCTGAGAACAATACCGATACATACAGATGGTTCTGAGAACAATACCCGATACATACAGATGGTTCTGAGAACAATACCGATACATACAGATGGTTCTGAGAACAATACCCGATACATACAGATGGTTCTGAGAACAATACCGATACATACAGATGGTTCTGAGAACAATACCGATACATACAGATGGTTCTGAGAACAATACCCGATACATACAGATGGTTCTGAGAACAATACCGATACATACAGATGGTTCTGAGAACAATACCGATACATACAGATGGTTCTGAGAACAATACCCGATACATACAGATGGTTCTGAGAACAATACCGATACATACAGATGGTTCTGAGAACAATACCGATACATACAGATGGTTCTGAGAACAATACCCGATACATACAGATGGTTCTGAGAACAATACCGATACATACAGATGGTTCTGAGAACAATACCGATACATACAGATGGTTCTGAGAACAATACCCGATACATACAGATGGTTCTGAGAACAATACCGATACATACAGATGGTTCTGAGAACAATGTCCAGCCTTCAGCTAGGCTCGAACTCTGCACCTTATGAACCAGAGACTGACACCGTGAGCACTTAGCCACACACCCTTACTATTGTTATTATCATCATCATCATCATCATCATCATCATCATCATCATCATCATCATCATTTCATTATTATCCTTATTGTTATTATCATTAATATCATTATCATTTATTCTTATTATTATCCTCATTAGTATTATCATTATTGTTATCATAGCCATTGTTATTACACACAAACACACCTGTAACTTCTGCTGGAACAGAGATAACCCATCCTCCATGTTCCTCGGCAGTGTGCACCTTCCTGAAGGACACCAAGGCGAACGGGGAGACGTGGCACCCCACCATACAACCGTTCGGCCACATGAAGTGTTTCCTGTGTGAGTGCCAGGTAAGTTGTCTGTAGGATACAACACTCATATGTTTGAGTCTAATCGTTGTCTCACGTCTGCTACCTCAAGCTGTTTGATACAACACTCATATGTTTGAGTCTAATCGTTGTCTCACGTCTGCTACCTCAAGCTGTTTGATACCTCACTAGACTGGTGACTATACCTCTAAATAAAACCAATGACCAAGTACTCAATCATTCATTCATTCAGTAGCATGTCCTTTGCAGAACCTCGCTCCCATAACAGCCTTCCGGAAAACCTCTCGATCATAAGCAAGATGTCCCGCGTCCGATACACCCATCTGGAGATCATCCGCCACATCCTGCACCCATCTTCTCTTTGGCCTTCCACTTCCTCTCTTCCCAGGCATATACCCCTCCATTATTGTTCTCTTCAAACTTTCGTGACGTTTCAAGTGACCAAAATATTTCAATTTTCTTTGTTTTATCGTTTTTAATAGCCAACCTTCTTTAATATCCAGCTCTTGAAGTATTGATACATTTGTTCTTTTCTTTACCCAAGATATTCTTAGAACTCGTCTATAACATTTATATTCAAAGGCATTTATGCGCTGCTCAGCTTGTTTAGTAAGTGTCCAGGTCTCACAGGCGTATGTTGCAATGGGAAAAATGCATGCACCAAGTACTACAGGAGACAAATGAAAATCGTATATTGATTAGAGAAATTAAACGTAGACAGTCAAAATTTTTTGGACATGTTATGAGAAGAAATGGATTGGAGAACTTATTAACAACTGGCAAGATCGAAGGGAACAGACCAAGAGGAAGACAGAGAGGAAAATACCTGGATGGCTTGGCCACATGGCATGGTCGAGACAGGAATACTGAGCTGATCCACGATACTGGTGATCGAGTGAAATGGCGAGTCATGACCGCCCACGCTTTCCGGCATGGCACATGATTGATTGATTGAGAATCATTTTAACATAACTTTAGAATGATGTTAACATATCTGTAGAATTATATAGAATTACAGATACAGATGAATATTGGGATGACATGGAAGAGACACGTTTTTCCCGTCTCATAATGTGACCAACAAATAATGGTCGCTATATCTTCTTCTTCTGCTGCGTTCATCCGGAGAGTTGTTTCAGACGTGATTGCGTTGTGCCTGTTTACAGTAGAGCTGCGTTCTTGCGCCGTTAGGCCGACACATCCGACTTCTGCGGACATTTGTTGACCGGGTTAACCTTCCCGGTGCCAGTATATATTGTAATATACAATACCTATCAGTATATCATTTAATATACAAGTTTTATCAGTATATCTTGTGATATACAGTTTTTGGTATTATATCCCTTCATATACAAATCTTATCAGTATATCTTTTTAAACAAAAGAGATGCATAAGGTCACATGGAAACATCCAAGATCCAGCCATTGGCATCAGCTGGACTTCACTATCACACGGAGACAACATCTGAACCATACATCATTAACTCGAAATTACCACAGTGCTGACTGTGATACAGATCATTCTTTGGTTGTTGCAAGGGTTAGACTGAGACCAAAGAGAATCTACACAGCTAAACACAAGTCCAGCCCCAGGATTAATATTACTAACACTCACGATCCTGGAAAGTGCTTTGAATTTCAACAGCAACTTGAAGACGCTTTCAATGATACATCAGAAAATTGTATAGTAAATGATAAATGGAGTAAACTTAAGGAAACTATTTATAAAACAGCGGTAGGGGTTTACGGCACTGTGGATCATAAGAGGCAGGACTGGTTTGCGGCAAACAGCCAGATACTGCAGCCCTTGATTGATAAAAGAAGATAGCTCTCTTAAGAAACAAGGAAAGACCAACGCGTAACACTCTGAGTGAGCTGAAGCAAGCGAGGAAGGATGTACAAAAGGCTGCCAGGCAGTGTGCAAATGACTATTGGATCAAGTTATGTGAGTCCATTCAAATCGCAAGTGATAAGGGAAACATCAGAAGCATGTATGAAGGAATAAAGAAAGCCTGAGTCCAATGATGAAAAGAAGTGCACCATTGAAAACCTTGACTGGAGAAATCATCACTGATAAGAAACAGCAGATGGACAGATGGGTCGAGCACTATTTAGAGCTTTACTCAAGTGAGACCAAGCTAGCGGATGATGCCCTTAACGCCATAGAGGCCCTGCCAATTCTTGACCACCTGGACACACTTCCCACTATAACAGAAGTTAAGTGTGCTATAAATGAGCTTGCATCTGGCAAGGCTCCAGGTAAGGATGGGATTCCAATAGAGGTAATCAGGAGTGGGCAAGACACACTCGCTCTACAGATCCACCAGCTAAAAGAGCTATGATGGCGAGAAGGACAAGTCCCACAGGATTTCAAAGATTCAAACATCATAACGCTGTACACGAACAAGGGAGATCGGAGCGACTGTAACAACTATAGGGGTATCTCACTTCTGTGTATTGTTGGGAAAGTATTTGCCAGAATTGTCCTGCACAGACTTCAAGTCCTGGGAGATCAAGTCTACCCCGAATCACAGTGCGGCTTCCGTCAGAACCGGTCTACCATTGATATGATATTCTCATTGCGACAGATGCAAGAAAAATGCCGGGAACAAAATCAGCCACTGTTTATTTATTGCCTTCATTGACCTCACAAAGGCATTCGATTTGGTCAGTCGTGAGGGTCTGTTCAAAGCACTAAAGAAGAGATTGGCTGCCCACCAACTCTTCTGTCCATTGTGGAATCGTTCCACACAGGCATGAAGGGTATAATCAAGTTTGATGGCTCAACTTCAGAAGAGTTTGAAATCAAGAGTGGAGTTAAGCAAGGTTGTGTACTAGTCCCCACCCTCTTTGGGATATACTTTTCACTTCTACTGAAATATGCCTTTCGTGATCAGGATGACGGTATATACATTCACTCACGCTCAGATGGTGGCCTCTATAATGCTCAGAGATTGAAGGCCAAGACCAAAATTAGCAGGGTACTAATCAGAGAGTTGCTTTTTGCGGATGATGCTGCGATTACGACCCACTCTGAGGAAGAATTACAACATCTACTATCTGCATTCTCCAATGCTTGTTCTGAATTTGGTTTAACAATTAACAAAAAGAAGACACAGATTATGTCACAAGGTGCACATGGTGTACCATCAATCTTTATTGACGACGCCGAACTGGAGATAGTAGACCATTTTACATATCTGGGATCATAGGTAAATAGCAAATTATCCCTCGATCAGGAAATCAACATCAGGATTGGCAAGGCAGCAACAACAATGAACATGTTAGCAAAAAGAGTCTGGGAGAACAGGAAGCTTACTGCCAAAACAAAATTCCTCGTCTACCAAGCCTGTGTCCTTAGTACTCTTCTTAATGGCAGTGAAACCTGGACAACTTACTCACGCCAAGAGAAACGTTTAAACAGCTTTCATATGCGGTGTCTGCGAAGAATACTTGGTATTAAGTGGCAAGACAAAATCACAAATACTGAAGTATTGGAAAGATCAGGTTGTGTGACGGTGTATTCCATGCTCAGTCTTCGTAGACTTAGATGGATAGGACACGTTAGGAGGATGGATGATGGTAGAATACCAAAGGACATCTTTTTTGGTGAATTACAGACGGGTAGGAGATCTCAGGGTCGGCCTTTACTACGATACAAAGATGTGTGTAAACGGGACATGATTGTTACAGGCATTGATAATGCACATTGGGAGCACGTCGCCGCTGAACGTGTTGCATGGAGGGCAACTATCAGAAATGGAATAAAGACAAAGGAGAAAATGATTGCAGATAAAGCACACACAGAGCGTGAGAGACGTAAGATGGTGCAAAATGGTGGAAGTGACCATGTTTTCACATGCACCTACTTGGGCAAACATTTGCAGCAAGAATTGGCCTTACCAGCCACACTCGCCACCGCCATGGATCGTAGTTATTAAGCCTCTTTGAAGCACAATGTACCAAACTATCGTCTGTCAAGACGGAAAGGTGCCAATGATACAAGTTTTATCAGTATATCTTGTGATATACAGTTTTTGTTATTATATCCCTTCATATACAAATCTTATCAGTATATCTTTTTATACACACCTCATGTCAGTGTATCCTCTGATATCCACTTCATGTCAGCATATCCTCTGATATCCACCTCATGTCAGTATATCCTCTGATATCTATCTTATATCAGTATATCCTCTGATATCCACCTCATGTCAGTATATCCTCTGATATCCATCTCATGTCAGTATATCCTCTGATATCTATCTTATATCGGTATATCCTCTGATATCCACCTTATGTCAGTATATCCTCTGATATCCACCTCATGTCAGTATATCCTCTGATATCCATCTCATGTCAGTATATCCTCTGATATCTATCTTATATCGGTATATCCTCTGATATCCACCTTATGTCAGTATATCCTCTGATATCCACCTCATGTCAGTATATCTTCTGATATCCACCTTATGTCATTATATCCTCTGATATCCACCTCATGTCAGTATATCCTCTGATATCCACCTCATGTCAGTATATCCTCTGATATCCACCTCATGTCAGTATATCCTCTAATATCCACCTCATGTCAGTATATCCTTGCAACAGGAAATAAATAGTGTAGTTAACTGGAGTCATGCAAGCCGCTTAACATTTCTAAAACTAAATCTATGTTAATAGGAACCAGGCAAAGACTTCACACTCTAAACTCGCAGAGAACTCTTCAGATGCACATTGGTAGCACGTCTATAGAAAGTGTCACCGAGCACAAGGCACTGGGTCTTATCATAGATCAAAATCTATCCTTTAACTCACATGTTCATGCTCTCGTTAAACAAATAGCCAAAAAAGAATACCAACTTGCCAAAATTAAAAATTTCCTCGACGAAAACACAAGAAAGATATTCTATACTTCCCACATGCAAACACATATTGATCATTGCTCCACAATCTTGGATGGATGCTCCAAATCAATAATAAAACGCCTTTATTCACTCCATAAAAGGGCAGTGCGTCTAATCAATGGTGATAAGCTTACAGATAATTCTAACCTGCATGAACGTCTTCAGTTACTACCACTCCACAAACGCCAACTTTTTAATAAGGCTAAACTAATTCACAAAATCCTATTTCAAAATGCCCAAAGCTACCTTTGGCCATTGTTTAAATATAACGCAAGACATAGCGAACGACTAAATATACTCCATGTCCCTAAACCTTGGATAGACTTATATAAAAACAAGCTTAGCAAACTCTGCCACTCAGTTGTGGAACAATCTTCCACAAGAAATCAAAGACACCACCAATCATTATACATACAGTCGCAACCTGTTTGAATGCTACCTCAGGACAGACTACATGCCCCCTTAAAAAAAAAAAATCAGCAACAAAGACAATAATAATGGTAAATTATCTCGAACGACAACTAGCCAAAAAAAAAAAAAAAGAATTCCCATATGTATGGCACGTTACGCCCACCTTGGGTATTCATGATGCCCATGTTAAACATTGCCTCAACGAGTCATGTATTATTGATTATTTTTCATGCGTTTTAATGCTTATTGTTCTTTTGTTGTCAAAGAATTGCTTCATAGGAGATGTTGAATGAAAGAATGTATGAGAGGAAATAGAGAAGAAGGGCAGAATGTCAGACGGGCCTGCGTGCCCAATTCTTAACCCTTGGAAAATAAAGATTTACTTACTTACTTTCTTTATCCTCTGATATCCACCTCATGTCAGTATATCCTCTGATATCCACTTCATGTCAGTATATCCTCTGATATCCACCTCATATCAGTATATCCTCTGATATCTACTCACTTCTCTTCTCCCCGGCTGGTCGCATGGCCACGTGGTTACGCCGTCTGCCTCGCGCTCCAAAGGTAACGGGTTCGAATCTGGGCTACGTCACTCAGTTCACGAGTATAGTTTTCTCCTGAGGGTCGTCGCTGGTGCTATGGAGCTTGTGATCACGCTTTGAGCAGGCCGCCCTGTGAAAACAGCCCAAGCCAAATGGGATCACACCCGGTGCAATTAAGCCGATACTTTGGCGTTTTGAACCTTATTTGCCCTTCACCAGCATGCTAATCAGCACCATCATGACTGCATAACTTCTGTAGTGGCATCATGAATGTCTGATTCTGTAGTGGCATCATGAATGCATGATTTATGTAGTGGCACCATGAATGCATGACTTATGTAGCGGTTCTTCATGATTTTCCGTCTTCTTGTCCAGGATGGTGCCGTCAGTTGTGGCCGGGTCAAGTGTCCAGAGCTGAAGTGCTCTCACAAAGTCAAGCAAGCTGGCCAGTGCTGCGAGGAGTGTGTGCGTAAGTGAGCTTCCTGTCCTGAAATTGGCGTTACCGTTGTCGATGTTGTCAAAGTTGTGTCATTGTCAATATAATTCTGGTTGTCTATATAGTGTTGTAAGTTAGCGTTGCCTTTGTCGATGTCTTGTCAGTGTCAATATAATTCCTAAATCTGGTTATCTATATAGTGTTGTAAGTTAGCGTTGCCTTTGTCGATGTTCTGTCAGTGTCAATATAATTCCTAAATCTGATTGTCTATATAGTGTTGTAAGTTAGCGTTGCCTTTGTCGATGTTCTGTCAGTGTCAATATAGTTCCTAGATCTTATTGTCTGTATATTGTTGTAACTTAGCGTGGCCATTGTCGATGTTGTCAAAGATGTGTCAGTGTCAATATAGTATTCACGCAGAGGCGAATCAGCCACATGCCTACGTGGATATGGCGCCGCAGACAGCAGAGCACATACTCCAAGACTGTCCTCAAATACGTCATGTCTAGGGAAACAGTCTGACCTGGAGAAACAGTCTGACCTGGAGAAACAGTCTGACCTGGAGAAACAGTCTGACCTGGAGAAACAGTCTGACCTGGAGAAACAGTCTGACCTGGAGAAACGACAGGGGAAGACAAACAATGGACCGCTCAGTGAGCTCCGTGAGCTAATATGGAACATTGAAATGTATACAAGAGACAACATTGCAGATAGAGACAACGGTAGTTGACATCGGGAAGAGCCGGTCATACAGCCGTGCTCTGGCTACCCACGGTAGTTGACATCAAGGAAAAACGAAAGGAGAAGTAGTCTTGCTGAACATATTGCTAATAATTTAATTATCAATGTAATGAGATTTGTAAACATTCTTTTCAGAAAAAGAAAAAAAAAAATATTATTACACTTAATTTGCACAGTAGGAATCTTTGTCTTAATGTTTCTAGTTTGTAAAATTAAGTTGTCAGTTGCATATCCTTTACAGGACGTCGCATTCAACCCCACATTTTTTGTTTGATGTTTGACGACTGTTTGTTTTATGTTGACTGTTTGATTTCTGTTGAATGATTGATGTCTGCTGATTGCTTGATTTCTCCCAGAGACAGCTAACATATTTTCTTTCGTTTGCAGCAAATGTGGACACATCTGCAGTTACTGCAGCTGATCAAGTGTCCCTTCGTACAAATGCAACTTCGGCAAATAAAGGTAATTTTTTTTTATATTTTGTTTAACCGAAGTGAAATAAAGAGATAACACAATGCTATATTACTGCATCTCGTCAGGTGCATACTGCAGTGGTATAAATCTTGTTGTGTGAAAAAAGAATGATACTCTGGTTGAAATGTGATGTGCATCGTCGCTGATATTGCGTAAATGTGTAGGATGTTATCTCCACGAAAGTGTAACACTTAGCAGGACGTCCTTTTGTTTACGTAGTAACGGCCGGAACGATAAAACTAAGAAATTTGAAATATTTTGGTCACTTGAAACGTCACGAAAGTTTGGAGAGAACAATAATGGAGGGGTATATGCCTGGGAAGAGAGGAAGAGGAAGGCAAAGAGAAGATGGTGCAGGATGTGGTAGATGATCTCCAGATGGGTGTATCAGACGCGGGATATCTTGCTTATGATCGAGAGGTTTTCCGGAAGGTTGTTACGGGAGCGAAGTTCTGCAAAGGACATGCTACTGAATGAATGAATGAAGGAATGAATGAATGAATGAATGAATGAATACTAGACAAAAACTCTCAATAAAACAGTTAAAAGAAGAACAACCTATTTCATGTTTCTGTAGTAATAAATCATAGATTTTAATTTTCCAAATAACATCTGGCTTGAAACAGGGTGATGCACTATCGCCGCTACTCTTCAATCTGGCTCTAGAGAAAGTTGTAAGGAAGGTAAAGGAGGAATGTGATATTGGAGGAACATCCAAGCTGCTTGGTTATGCAGATGATATAGATATTATAGGGCAAAGTGAACAAAAGACATTGGAAATATTGACTCACTTAAAGGGAAACGCCCAACAGATGGGGCTGGTTATCAACCAAGATAAGACAGAATATATGGTAATTTCAAGAGACGGAATGGCTAGAAACTCTGGCCACATACAAATAGATAATATGACCATTAAAAGAACGGAAACATACAAATACCTGGGTACAATCTTCAACTGCTCCAACATCATAAGGGAAGAAATACAAACTAGAATCAACTCTGGAAATAAGATATACTATGCACTACAACATCTACTAAAATCAAAGGCGCTATCTCGTAACACCAAAATCACAATATACAAAACACTGATCAGACCAGTTGTGCTGTACGGCTCTGAAACCTAGAGTACAACGAAAGGAGACGAAGCCTTGTTACAAACCTTTGAGAACAAAATTTTAAGACGCATCTTTGGACCCATTAGGGATACACAAAGTGGAGAGTGGAAAAGAAGAAGTAACAAAGACATTTATGATCTGTTTAAGTCCCCGCTAATCACTGGTATCATGAAGGCTAATAGACTACAATGGTTGGGGCATATAGAAAGAATGGAAGATAATAGGGAAACAAAACTCGCTTACACTCAGGAGATAAATGACCGTAGACCCCGAGGTAGACCAAGAAGGCGGTGGAGAGATAATACATGTACAGACCTACAAGCACTTGGAATCAACGACTGGCAAGAGAAGGTCCACCAGAGAGACGAATGGAGACGGATTGTATTTTCAGCAAAGAACCTCAATGGCTCGGAACGCTGAAGAAGAAGAAGAAGTATGGATATGTTTACTATGTATATATATAAGTATGTGTAATGGCACTGGGTTCATTCTGTCCAGGGTGTAAGTTTGGCGACAAACAGTACAGAAATAGACAAAGATGGCAGCCGATCTCCTCACCCACAGGAAGCCGCGAGTGCGCCGTCTGCCAGTGTCGAGTGAGTTGTTGATCACTCTCTCTCTCTCTCTCTCTCTCTCTCTCTCTCTCTCTCTCTCTCTCTCTCTCTCTCTCTCTCTCTCTCTCTCTCTCTCTCTCTTTTTTTTCTCTCTCTCTACCTCTATCTCTCTCTCTCTCCCTATATGTACCTCTTCTCATGTGTACAGGGCGCATCTTGCTGGAACTTTGGTTCAATAATTCACCATCAGTGTTTTTTTTCACGTCATCTTTCCATCTATTTATCTTTGTCTGAATGGCTCTTTTATTAAATATCTGTTATCATCATCATCATCAAGTGCCTCGCCGACTGGCATGGACGATCGTGCTTCTCCACATCTTGCGATCTCCAACAGCATGGATCAGTTCGTGTGTTGACACCTTCCGTGCCATGACACAAGACTGTCCGGGATTGTATCTCCTTGTCTTCCTCTGTCTCTCTTCCTGCAAATTGTTCCAGCTGCTGCATGTTATAGTTTTTGCCTTCTCATAATGTGGACCCAAAAATGTTAACTTTCACTTTCTGATGTTTGTGATCAGTTGTCTTTGTGATTTAGTCTTTTTCTGATGTTTGTGATCAGTTGTCTTTGTGACTTAGACTCTTTCACAACGCTTAGGGGCTTTCATTGTCTGTGTGTTTGTCAAATGTCAATCATATTGTCTGTGTGTGTGCATGTCAAATGTCAACTGTATTGTCTGTCTATAGGACTGACCTACAAGATTTACAAACTTTGTGGAGAAACAACACAGAACATTATAGATGAAATATGTCCCTGTGGTATATCTTTCGGTCTATAGAGGCCCAGAATTCTGCTGGAAACAGCCGACATGATAAAACAACTTGAGTTGGTATTGTTGACCCCTCGTGGTTGCAGGAGTGTCTATTGTTGAGGCTTCATGTCTGCAGATATGCCCATTGTTGAGGCTTCATGCCTGCAGATCTGTCCATTATTGAGGCTTTATTTCTGCAGATATGTCTATAGGTTGGTTTACATTCCTGCAGATGTCTATTGTCGGTGCTTCTTGTCTCCAGATATGTCCATTGGCTGAGATTGACAAATCTGTATCTGTGTCAGTGATGCTCACTTTTTGTTTAGAATTCAAGTCCATAGTATTGTGTGCCATCAATCACAAACTTCGCCTGCAACTACTCATTATTATTATGTCAAGCATTACGACTTCTCAATACCTTGTGTGTCCTCTGTCACGTTAAATAAAGAACCAATAACCAATACGTTGCACGATTTATTGCCTGGCATATTTCGTTGTACCTAGTCAGGTTCATACGGCAGAGATACATACATGAAGAAAATAAATGAATCATATTGTGGCTACAGTACAACAAATTCACTGTGCATTATTTCTGTCTGCACAATACTGGTTTCAAATGTCTTATAACTGTAGCCTAAGCTTATCTGAGTAATCGTTTGCTGTTTGTTGAACACAATATGTGAAACGCCTTTGCTTTGTTAACTCTATGGCCGCAAGTTATTTGGCGTTGAGAAATGGACGAGGTTGGGATCTTATGACCCGTGGACGGAACGAGGTTTCCTGAAGATTGATTCATTCGCTTTTCAACCCACACTGGTATGTGTTCAATTGTACGATGTTACTATTGTTGTCGTTCCGCTCTGTCTATGTAAGTTGTCACGCTGACGTGGCTATTGTTGTCGTTCCACTCTATGTAAGTTGTCACGCTGACGTGGCTATTGTTGTCGTTCCGCTCTGTCTATGTAAGTTTTCACGTAGACGTGGCTATTGTTGTCGTTCCACTCTATGTAAGTTGTCACGCTAACGTGGCTATTGTTGTATGTCCATTCTGTCTATGTAAGCTAACGTGGCTATTGTTGACTGTCCGCAGGAGGGCAGCGTCAAGTGCAGGTTGAGGTGTCCCCGAGTGTGCCGCCAGGACTTGAGTCAAGATCCGTGCTGCAGACATTGCTCCGGTTAGTTCACCTCCCCATCCTGAATCTCTCATTCCCAACGTTAATTTCACCTTCCCATCATAAATCTCACCTCTCTATCGTAAATCTAAAATTCCCATCGTAAATCTCTAATTCCCACCGTGAACCTTACCTTCCAGTCTTGAATCATCACCACTTCGTGTTTACCTTTGAGCTGTGGATCTAACGTGCAATCATGCAGCAGATACTGGAGATGGCAGAACTCATGAGAAAGCCCATGGCTGCTGTACTGAGATGCACACAGTCTATCCAAGTGTGTTCAGCAAGCAGTGTTCGCTTGTTCCCTATACTTTATTTACTTGTGATGATGATGATGATGATGATGATGATGATGATGATGATGATGATGATGATGATGATGATGATGATGACCTTGCCAATGTTATAATTTTAAACTTCACAGTTAAAGAGTGGATTAATTAATAGTTATTCTGTGGCATAAGTGACTTTATAATCTGTATTGTTCTTTTTGTGTTATCTCACTTTGAACTCAAGCGTAGTCCATACACGTGCTAATACTTCAACTACCGCATGGATGGAAAGTTATTCAATCTCAGAAGGCTGAAAGCTAAACCAAAAATTAACAGCGACACCGTCAGAGAGCTCCTGTTTGCTGATGATTGCGCTCTATACGCCAACTTAGAGGCGGACATGCAACATAATGTTACAGCTTTCTCACATGCCTGTGCCAACTTTGGGCTCAATATCAACTTGGAGAAGACTGTAGTTATGTAGCAGCCAGCTCCAGGGAATAATCACACTGTGCCGAATATCAAAGTGAATGGTCATAGACTAAGTGTTGTGGACAAATTCACCTATCTTGGCAGCACTGTGTCACAAGCTGCCACAATTAATGATGAAGTGAATGCAAGAATCTCCAAGGCCAGCGCGGCCTTTGGCAGACTGTACAAGAATGTATGGGACAGAACTGGAATAAGCCTGCAAACAAGGCTAAAAGTCTACAAAGCAGTTGTATTATCCACACTTCTATATGCTTGTGAAACATGGACTGTTTATCAGCGACACGCTAGGAAATTAAACCACTTCCACACAGTCTGCCTTAGGAAGCTACTGAAGATTAAATGGCAAGACAAGATCCCAGACACTGAAGTCCTAGAAAGAGCGTCCATGCCTAGTATCCAAACTCTACTAATGAAGAATCAGATTCGCTGGGCTGGTCACTTGACTCGCATGCCAGATCACGAATTTTTTTTACGGCGAGTTGCGTTGTGGTAAACGCTCCCAAGGTGGCCAGAGGAAACGGTTTAAAGACACTCTGAAAATCTCCCTGAATGCTTTTGGAATTCATCATGACACCTGGAAGACTGCAGCTAGAGACCGAAATTCGTGGCATGCATCATAACGCAAGGGTGCAGTCACGTGTGAGGCAACCAGGATTGCAAGAGCTGTGAAGAAAAGGCAGGACAGAAAAACCACTGCAGGAAATCCTCCTCCAGAAACGTCAAGCATTCTTTGCCCACATTGTCAAAGAACATTTCGAGCCAAAATAGGCCTTATCAGCCATCTTAGAACCCACGGCTCCACACCTTCAACCCCACTGGATGAAATGAAAGGTCATCATCATTCTTGATGGACAAACAACAACATAATACTTCTAGTACACTGGAATGATTTTTGCGTGTGGATTAGCTTTCCCTAGCAACAGTGTCCCTCGCCATCAGGTGCACCCACTCCGACTTCTGAGGTACTTGTAATGTACATCCCCCAAGTCAAGGACCAGAAGCCAACATTTTAGACCAACTGACCAGTGTAGGGGTTGAACCCGCTTCCTCAACATGCACCGCAAGTTTAAGATCGAGCACTGCTATCCATTCAGCCATGCCGACCTGAACTCTAAAATCATGTGTTCGGCTCCTACCCCAAGATGATTATTTCACTGGAACACTGACATGGCGGCACCAGGGGAGGCTACTGTTTCATCTGTTGCCGCTTGCTGTCATATTTTATTTGATGTATTCAAATATGCTCATCTATGGCAATGTTCTCTTGTGTCTATAGACAAGGTGAAGGCCAAGGCCAGGAGCAGAAACCCGGTGACAAAGACAAGTGCCAGCAGTGACCAGACGACGCCCGTACCACAGAAAGCCAGGCCTGTACCAGGGCTAGTCCGCGAGCAGAGGCCGGGGCGGGAGCAGGGGAGGAGCAGCAGGAAGCCGGGGCTGATCGATAAATCTGACTTTCTGACCATGTTTAGTTAGGTCTGTGTGAGAGGTTTAGTTAGGTCTGTGTGAGAGGTTTTGTTAGGTCTGTGTGAGAGGTTTTGTTAGGTCTCTAAGAGAGGTTTAGTTAGGTCTGTAAGAGAGGTTTAGTTAGGTCTGTAAGAGATGTTTAGTTAGGTCTGTAAGAGAGGTTTAGTTAGGTCTGTAAGAGAGGTTTAGTTAGGTCTGTAAGAGAGGTTTAGTTAGGTCTGTGTGAGATGTTATATAGTTTGATCTGTGTGGAAGGATTAGTTTGATCTGTGAGAAAGGGTTAGATTCGTCTGTGGGAGAGGGTTAGTTTGGTCTGTGAGGGAGGGTTAGATTCGTCTGTGGGAGAGGGTTAGTTTGGTCTGTGAGAGAGGGTTAGATTCGTCTGTGGGAGAGGGTTAGTTTGGTCTGTGAGGGAGGGTTAGATTCGTCTGTGGGAGAGGGTTAGTTTGGTCTGTGAGGGAGGGTTAGATTCGTCTGTGGGAGAGGGTTAGTTTGGTCTGTGAGAGAGGGTTAGATTCGTCTGTGGGAGAGGGTTAGTTTGGTCTGTGAGAGAGGGTTAGTTGGGTCTGTAAGAGAGGTTTAGTTAGGTCTGTGTGAGATGTTATATAGTTTGATCTGTGTGGAAGGATTAGTTTGGTCTGTGAGAGAGGGTTAGATTCGTCTGTGGGAGAGGGTTAGTTTGGTCTGTGGTATAGGGTTAGTTGGGTCTGTGAGAGAGGGTTAGATTCGTCTGTGGGAGAGGGTTAGTTTGGTCTGTGAGGGAGGGTTAGATTCGTCTGTGGGAGAGGGTTAGTTGGGTCTGTGAGAGAGGGTTAGATTCGTCTGTGGGAGAGGGTTAGTTTGGTCTGTGAGGGAGGGTTAGATTCGTCTGTGGGAGAGGGTTAGTTGGGTCTATGAGAGAGGGTTAGATTCGTCTGTGGGAGAGGGTTAGTTTGGTCTGTGAGGGAGGGTTAGATTCGTCTGTGGGAGAGGGTTAATTGGGTCTGTGAGAGAGGGTTAGATTCGTCTGTGGGAGAGGGTTAGTTTGGTCTGTGAGGGAGGGTTAGATTCGTCTGTGGGAGAGGGTTAGTTTGGTCTGTGAGAGAGGGTTAGATTCGTCTGTGGGAGAGGGTTAGTTTGGTCTGTGAGGGAGGGTTAGATTCGTCTGTGGGAGAGGGTTAGTTTGGTCTGTGAGGGAGGGTTAGATTCGTCTGTGGGAGAGGGTTAGTTTGGTCTGTGAGAGAGGGTTAGATTCGTCTGTGAGAGAGGGTTAGTTTGGTCTGTGAGAGAGGGTTAGATTCGTCTGTGGGAGAGGGTTAGTTTGGTCTGTGAGAGAGGGTTAGATTCGTCTGTGGGAGAGGGTTAGTTTGGTCTGTGAGGGAGGGTTAGATTCGTCTGTGGGAGAGGGTTAGTTGGGTCTGTGAGAGAGGGTTAGATTCGTCTTTGGGAGAGGGTTAGTTTGGTCTGTGAGGGAGGGTTAGATTGATCTGTAAGATAGGGTTAGTTTGGTTTGTGGGAGAGGGTTAGTTTTGTCTGTGAGAGAGGGTTAGTTTGGTCCCTGTTTAGACTGTGTTGTTAAACCTGAGAGGGGAGCTTCATGAGGTCTATTGAGAAACCTATTTAGTGATGTGCATGAGGCTTAGTTATTGTATTGGAAGCTTAATTTGATCTGTGTGGAAGTTGAAGTGGGAAAATATGGGGGGGGGGGGGGTATGGTTTGTTTAGTGGGAATGTGTGGCAGACTTAGATAGATCTGTGTAGGAGACATGTATATAGGAGCGGAGACTACAGTCTGTGTGGGAGACATGTATCTGTGAGGGAGTCTGTGTAGCTATGTTACATCTATGACATGGCTTCGGCTTCGTCAGATCTGTTTGTGAAGTCTGTGCTGAAGACCATGTATTGAATGCTTGAGTACGTGTGTGGGCATGTGCGTGAGGGGGAGGTGAGAGAGAGAGAGAGAGAGAGAGAGAGAGAGAGAGAGAGAGAGAGAGAGAGAGAGAGAGAGAGAGAGAGAGAGAGAGAGAGAGATTGAGATTGCCAGTAATTTGCTTCAGAGACTGGCAATGTTCAATGTACAGTTGGAACATCCTGAGAAGCCCTGTGATGCACGAATGTGTAGATAGGCAGTGTATATCGCCAGAGAGAGAGGAGACACATGTCCGCCTCCTCTCTGTGACTACGTCACCCACTTCACAAAAAGGGACACATGTCTCACCTGCACCCAGTGACACTTCATAAAATGGGACACATGTCCTGCCTCCTCCCAGTAACTATGTCATCCACTTCACAAAATGGGACGCATGTATGATCTCATCACAGTCAATACACATATAGATCTGTAACACAGACCTGGAACTTGTAACATAGACATGTAACCAGTTACATAGACATGCTACCAATAATATAGACATGGAACCTGTAACATAGACCTGTAACACAGACATGAACAGAATTCAGCGGGAACCAGAGTTCAGAGTGTCAGCTTTGGTCACCCCTATGTTGATGGCATCAGAACTATTGTCCCTACACCAGATCCAGATAAATGGAGTATTGCGGCAGAGGATGGCTGTACACAATGGCCGCTACATATTTTGGTGATGGAGGGCTGGAAGTACAATTCTCCTAGATTATTTCGCCTAGAAAACATATATAGCAACTGGGAATATGGCTGAATGGAAAGTTTAGTTGTCTGTTTAGGTTAGAAAACACATGCAGCATAATCATGATGATGATGATGATGATGATGATAATGATGAACAAACAAATGAGCGAACATTATTTTCAAAGGGTCACAAATTGGACATGCAGGCTCATCTTATATTTGACCCTTCCAATCCCTCATCTTATGTATGTTTGAACCAGTGTGGTGTTATTATCTTTTTTTTTCTTTCGTTCATAAAATTTGACAAGTAAATTTGTTTTATTTCTTGTCAAAAGTGAAAGTTCAGCAAAGACTTCGTCTCTCAGCTCCGGTGACAGAAGATCATGTTTGAGTGTGACCAAATTAACCACAAAAGTATGTTTCCATTGTGTGAGTTGGTGGGCTAGATATGTAGTGTTTGAATGAGGCCAGCACACAAACAAAAGCAAAACATGATAATGAACATTAGCAATGAGTGCGTATTGTTTCGTTAAATGTGGACTGAAAGCAATATTTCCAGTGTGTTTTGTAAATACAGCCAAGTGGCCAGATATTTGTTGGTGTGTCTGGTTAAACTTGGACTTGCTATGTGTATTTATTTGGACGAGAATTCAAATGTGTGTCCATGTGTATATTTTAACTTATACTTTGTGTGAGCATGTTAAGCTTAAGGCTTCTGTTAAATGTTCACCTCTACCAGATAAAGTCAAGTGTTTTTGAACTACGGTGAGAAGGCCTTGAATCAAACAAACTACCAGATTGGCAAGCACCCTGTTGATACTTAGTACATGTACTACAAATTATGTTTTTGCATGCTCAAGTTTTCAAGTAAATTTCAGGAGCATGTTTGTCGGTGGCAGTTTATCATATTTTTTTATGTATACAATTATAATTATTCATATCCATGCTTTTCTGTGCACCGTGATGAGACCGTGACGAGAGCAACTTTCTGCAAAGAACCTGTCACATTATGATGAGACTGACAAAACTTTCTGAAGATAAACTGTTCCCAAAGTGTTTTTATATTAGTAGCGAAGGTTTTCTGAGGAAATGTTCTTTATATTCAATGGTGTATGTATGCCATTTTATAAAAGGCATCCTTTTATTATACCTTGCAATGCAGAGTGTGCTTGTATAGTGTGTAACCTCACCTAATATAACTTTTGCCTAGTTAGTATGTGCTCCTGAACACTCCATGTATGTACATAAGTATCAAACTCAGGAATGACATGAAACTTAACAGTGTAACTGGCCAGGTGAGCATCCCAGTTGTACATAATCAGTCGAGATGTACCTACATTTATAAATCTCTTGACCAAAATAAAATTGACACTTGAATCATTTGTTGACTATTACTAACACCTTGTTTCAATTCTGGTTTTCTCAATTGTGAGCTTGTGAATGTCAACATCATCTTGTGCTTTGCAGAGTTATATGATATGTTCCTTCAAAAGTATCTTTGTATCAAAAATAAGTGTGGCAGTCAGTCATCCTCCATTTTTCCTGTCGTGTCTTGATAAGTTTGACGGTCAGCCATCCTCCACTTGTCCTGTCGTGTCTCCACCTGTCCCGTCATGTCTCCACCTGTCCTGTCTCCACCTGTCCTGTCTCCACCTGTCCTGTCCTGTCTCCACCTGTCCTGTCATGTCTCCATTTGTCCTGTCATGTCTCCACTTGTCCTGTCGTGTCTCCACCTGTCTTGTCATGTCTCCACCTGACAGTGGGCGTGGGTGTTGTATGTTCCTATGACCCCCAAGAGCTATGCCGATCCCATGTCAGACAGGTCAAGGAATAGGGACCATATGGAGACACAAACCTGCTGCCTGGTTGGTAGACTGGGGACAGTCAAAGGCTAGGGACCAGATGAAGAGAGACACAAACCTGCTGCCTTGTAGGTAGACTGTCAAAGGTTAGGGACCAGACGAAGAGAGACACAAACCTGCTGCCTTGTAGGTAGACTGGGGAGTCAAAGGCTAGGGACCAGATGGAGAGAGACACAAACCTGCTGCCTTGTAGGTAGACTGTCAAAGGCTAGGGACCAGACGAAGAGAGACACAAACCTGCTGCCTTGTAGGTAGACTGTCAAAGGTTAGGGACCAGACGAAGAGAGACACAAACCTGCTGCCTTGTTGGTAGACTGGGGATAGTCAAAGGTTAGGGACCAGACGAAGAGAGACACAAACCTGCTGCCTTGTAGATAGACTGTCAAAGGTTAGGGACCAGACGAAGAGAGACACAAACCTGCTGCCTTGTAGGTAGACTGTCAAAGGTTAGGGACCAGACGAAGAGAGACACAAACCTGCTGCCTTGTAGGTAGACTGTCAAAGGTTAGGGACCAGACGAAGAGAGACACAAACCTGCTGCCTTGTAGGTAGACTGGGGAGTCAAAGGCTAGGGACCAGATGAAGAGAGACACAAACCTGCTGCCTTGTAGGTAGACTGTCAAAGGTTAGGGACCAGACGAAGAGAGACACAAACCTGCTGCCTTGTAGGTAGACTGGGGAGTCAAAGGCTAGGGACCAGATGGAGAGAGACACAAACCTGCTGCCTTGTAGGTAGACTGTCAAAGGCTAGGGACCAGACGAAGAGAGACACAAACCTGCTGCCTTGTAGGTAGACTGGGGACAGTCAAAAGCTAGGGACCAGATGGAGAGAGACACAAACCTGCTGCCTTGTAGGTAGACTGGGGATAGTCAAAGACTAGGGACCAGATGAAGAGAGACACAAACCTGCTGCCTTGTAGGTAGACTGTCAAAGGCTAGGGACCAGACGAAGAGAGACACAAACCTGCTGGCTTGTAGGTAGACTGGGGACAGTCAAAAGCTAGGACCAAATGAAGAAAATCACGAATCTGCTGCCTTGTAGGTAGACTTGGGACAGTCAAAGGCTAGGGACCAGACAAAGAGAGACACAGACCTGCTGCCTTGTAGGTAGACTGAGGATAGAAAAAGGTCAGGAAAAGAAACCCTGATCAAATGCTTGTGGAACTCGGAAGCACTAAGTCACAGGCTTGAGGAAACAGTACAACTGGGTCCCCTTGGTGATAACCTTCCATGCCACTCTGTCAGCCCATCTGTATTTCCTCTGTCTCAAACACCCTGAAAATTACCAGCTGTCAGAATGTTCTTACAACCTTTTCTTCTAACATGACCAAATAACAATGATTGTATCATGAATATAGTTGAGGTGCTGCAGAAACGATGCATCCAAGGTGACATATTCTTGCAGTAGTACTCTCAGAGGCCAAGGAGTTCTCAAAGACTGTCAGCTCCATCAGATTTGCAGAACAATAATATGGCCACATGAGAAGCAAATCTCAAAGTAACAAAACAAGATGAGTGACAAAGAAATATAATACAATCTCGGTATCATTCAGTGTAATTTCCAAGAAATACCAAATACAAGTTTAACAATGAAGCAATACAAGAAACAGGTTATAATACATGATCATTCACTCATGACCACCACTGCAACAAGATCACAACTCTTTCACAACATGATTCATTTCTAGGTTTCCATTCACAACATGATACACTTCTAGGTTTACATTCACAACATGATTAACATCTGGGTTTTCACTCACAATACCTACCACACAATAACAAATAATTGATAGACTATATTCTCTAATGCCCCTGGGAAGCTGAGTTTCTGTTTAGTCTTTCCTACTCTGCACAATCTTCTTTAGGCTGTCCTACCCTGCACAATTATCCTGGAACAGTCACAACATCTGATGGGAGATGCTTGAAGAGATTAGAACAGTCACAACATCTGATGATAGATGCCTCGAAGAGATTAGAACAAGAATCACTATGGCGAAGGTAACCTTTTGCAAGATTAAATACATACTGACCAATAAAAAGATGTCAATTGCTACGAGAAAAAGAATGATGAGGTGCTATATAGAGCCTGTACTTTTGTATGGATGTGAAGCGTGGACAATGAGCAGTCAAGTTGAAAAACATCTGATGGCTGTGGAAATGTTGTTTCTGAGAAGAATTCAAAGAATACCATGGACAGACAGAAAAACCAACGACCAAGTACTACAAGAAACAATTCAATATCGTAAACTGATTAGAGAAATTAGGCATACAATCAAAATGTTTGGACTTGTTATGAGAAGAAATAAATTAGAGAACTTAGTGACAACTAGCAAGATCAAGGGGAAGAGAACAAGGGGAAGACAGAGAAGTAAATACCTGGATGGCTTGGCACATGGTTTGGTCGAGACAATAACACTGAGCTGATCCATGGCTCTGGTGATCGAGTGAAATGGCGAGTCATGATCACCCACGCTTACCGGAATGGCACATGATGGCTGGATGGACCCTGCACAATCTTCTTAATCTTCTCCTACCCCGTGGTGTAGAGGTATCTTATGTCACCATGGTAATTTCCAAGTATAGACATACACAAATCTGGGTCAAGCACTGTAGGCCAAATGTGCCTTAAGGCCTGTAAATAGGGCTCTGTTTATAGAGAAGCCTGACAGCCTTGTTTAGTCTGTCCCCTTCTACAATGGGTTGCAGCGGTATCTTCCAGCACACGCAGGCTAGGCTGCCTTGATTCTCCTGACCACGGCTAATGAAGCTCAAATGCTGGACAACCTGCACAATAACCACAGTTGTTAACACCTCAACCAGCACAGTAACCACAGTTGCAACACCTCAACCAGCACAGTAACCACAGTTGTTAACACCTCAACCAGCACAGTAACCACAGCTGCTAACACCTCAACCAGCACAGTAACCAGTTGTTAACACCTCAACCAGCACAGTAACCACAGCTGCTAACACCTCAACCAGCACAGTATCCACAGTTGTTAACACCTCAACCAGCACAGTATCCACAGTTGTTAACACTTCAACCAGCACAGTATCCACAGTTGTTAACACCTCAACCAGCACAGTATCCACAGTTGTTAACACTTCAACCAGCACAATATCCACAGCTGCTAACACCTCAACCAGCACAATATCCACATCCACTAACACCTCAACCAGCACAGTATCCACAGTTGTTAACACCTCAACCAGCACAATATCCACAGTTGCTAACACCTCAACCAGCACAGTAACCACAGCTGCTAACACTTCAACCAGCACAATATCCACAGTTGTTAACACCTCAACCAGCACAATATCCACAGTTGTTAACACCTCAACCAGCACAGTAACCACAGCCACTAACACCGCAACCAGCACAGTAACCACAGCTGCTAACACTTCAACCAGCACAGTAACCACAGCCACTAACACCTCAACCAGCACAGTAACCACAGCTGCTAACACTTCAACCAGCACATTATCCACAGTTGTTAACACCTCAACCAGCACAGTATCCACAGTTGTTAACACCTCAACCAGCACAGTAACCACAGCTGCTAACACCTCAATCAGCACAGTATCCACAGTTGTTAACACCTCAACCAGCACAGTATCCATAGTTGTTAACACCTCAACCAGCACAGTATCCACAGTTGTTAACACTTCAACCAGCACAATATCCACAGCTGCTAACACCTCAACCAGCACAATATCCAGTTTTTAACACCTCAACCAGCACAGTATCCACAGTTGTTAACACCTCAACCAGCACAGTATCCAGAGTTGTTAACACCTCAACCAGCACAGTATCCACAGTTGTTAACACCTCAACCAGCACAATATCCACAGTTGCTAACACCTCAACCAGCACAGTAACCACAGTTGTTAACACCTCAACCAGCACAGTAACCACAGCTGCTAACACCTCAACCAGCACAATATCCACAGTTGTTAACACCTCAACTAGCACAGTATCCACAGTTGTTAACACCTCAACCAGCACAGTATCCACAGCTGCTAACACCTCAACCAGCACAATATCCACAGCCACTAACACCTCAACCAGTACATTATCCACAGTTGTTAACACCTCAGCCAGCACAATATCCACAGTTGTTAACACCTCAACCAGCACAGTATCCACAGTTGTTAACACTTCAACCAGCACAATATCCACAGCTGCTAACACCTCAACCAGCACAATATCCACAGCCACTAACACCTCAACCAGCACAGTATCCACAGTTGTTAACACCTCAACCAGCACAGTATCCACAGTTGTTAACACCTCAACCAGCACAGTAACCACAGCTGCTAACACCTCAACCAGCACAGTATCCACAGTTGTTAACACCTCAACCAGCACAGTATCCACAGTTGTTAACACTTCAACCAGCACAATATCCACAGCTGCTAACACCTCAACCAGCACAATATCCACAGCCACTAACACCTCAACCAGCACAGTATCCACAGTTGTTAACACCTCAACCAGCACAATATCCACAGTTGCTAACACCTCAACCAGCACAGTAACCACAGTTGTTAACACCTCAACCAGCACAGTAACCACAGCTGCTAACACCTCAACCAGCACAATATCCACAGCTGCTAACACCTCAACCAGCACAGTAACCACAGTTGTTAACACTTCAACCAGCATAGTATCCACAGTTGTTAACACTTCAACCAGCACAATATCCGCAGTTGTTAACACCTCAACCAGCACAGTATCCACAGTTGCAACACCTCAACCAGCACAATATCCACAGTTGTTAACACTTCAACCAGCACAATATCCACAGTTGTTAACACTTCAACCAGCACAATATCCACAGCTGCTAACACCTCAACCAGCACAGTAACCACAGTTGTTAACACCTCAACCAGCACAGTAACCACAGCTGCTAACACTTCAACCAGCACAGTAACCACAGTTGTTAACACTTCAACCAGCACAGTATCCACAGTTGTTAACACCTCAACCAGCACAGTAACCACAGTTGTTAACACCTCAACCAGCACAGTAACCACAGTTGTTAACACCTCAACCAGCACAGTAACCACAGCTGTTAACACCTCAACCAGCACAGTAACCACAGTTGTTAACACTTCAACCAGCACAGTAACCACAGTTGTTAACACTTCAACCAGCACAGTATCCACAGTTGTTAACACTTCAACCAGCACAGTATCCACAGTTGTTAACACTTCAACCAGCACAGTATCCACAGTTGTTAACACCTCAACCAGCACAGTAACCACAGTTGTTAACACCTCAACCAGCACAGTAACCACAGTTGTTAACACTTCAACCAGCACAGTAACCACAGTTGTTAACACTTCAACCAGCACAGTATCCACAGTTGTTAACACCTCAACCAGCACAGTAACCACAGTTGTTAACACTTCAACCAGCACAGTAACCACAGTTGTTAACACCTCAACCAGCACAATATCCACAGTTGTTAACACTTCAACCAGCACAGTAACCACAGTTGTTAACACCTCAACCAGCACAGTAACCACAGTTGCAACACCTCAACCAGCACAGTAACCACAGTTGTTAACACTTCAACCAGCACAATATCCACAGCTGCTAACACCTCAACCAGCACAGTATTCACAGTTGCTAACACCTCAACCAGCACAATATCCACAGCTGCTAACACCTCAACCAGCACAGTAACCACAGTTGTTAACACCTCAACCAGCACAGTATCCACAGCTGCTTACTCTCCATCCAGCACAGTATCCACAGCTGCTAACTCTCCATCCAGCACAGTATCCACAGCTGCTAACTCTCCATCCAGCACAGTATCCACAGCTGCTAACTCTCCATCCAGCACAGTATCCACAGCTGCTAACTCTCCATCCAGCACAGTATCCACAGCTGCTAACTCTCCATCCAACACAGTATCCACAGCTGCTAACTCTCCATCCAACACAGTATCCACAGTTGCTAACTCTCCATCCAGCACAGTATCCACAGTTGCTAACTCTCCATCCAACACAGTATCCACAGTTGCTAACTCTCCATCCAGCACAGTATCCACAGCTGCTAACTCTCCATCCAGCACAGTATCCACAGTTGCTAACTCTCCATCCAGCACAGTATCCACAGCTGCTAACACCCCAACCAGCACAGTATCCACAGTTGCTAACTCTTCATCCAACACAGTATCCACAGCTGCTAACACCCCAACCAGCACAGTATCCACAGTTGCTAACTCTCTATCCAGCACAGTATCCACAGCTGCTAACTCTTCATCCAACACAGTATACACAGCTGCTAACTCTCCATCCAGCACACCAGATGGGGAAGCCCACAATACAACACAGACGGTAAATCTGCCCAGACTCAACCAACACCTGTACGCCTAAATCTGCCCAGACTCAACCAACACCTGTACGCCTAAATCTGCCCAGACTCAACCAACACCTGTACACCTAAATCTGCCCAGACTCAACCAACACCTGTACACCTAAATCTGCCCAGACTCAACCAACACCTGTACGCCTAAATCTGCCCAGACTCAACCAACACCTGTACGCCTAAATCTGCCCAGACTCAACCAACACCTGTACACCTAAATCTGCCCAGACTCAACCAACACCTGTACGCCTAAATCTGCCCAGACTCAACCAACACCTGTACACCTAAATCTGCCCAGACTCAACCAACACCTGTACACCTAAATCTGCCCAGACTCAACCAACACCTGTACGCCTAAATCTGCCCAGATTCAACCAACACCTGTACGCCTAAATCTGCCCAGACTCAACCAACACCTGTACACCTAAATCTGCCCAGACTCAACCAACACCTGTACGCCTAAATCTGCCCAGACTCAACCAACACCTGTATGCCTAAATCTGCCCAGACTCAACCAACACCTGTACGCCTAAATCTGCCCAGACTCAACCAACACCTGTATGTCTAAATCTGCCAGGTCATTTAAACAGCTTCAGTTAGATCATCCCAGATAGATCATCCCAGATAGATCATCCCGGCTTATAGAGAATGGTGCCACAGTGAGTGACTAGAGAATCTAGCCAACACTCGGGACTTAGAGGAAAAGTCAGATGGACAAGTAATCAGACTGCTACTGGTGCAATTAGTACTGGGACTCTTTGTTGGCTGTTGCAGATGAGAAAGGTGAACATATGGGAATGGCCTAAGTGTTACAATGTTGGTTCTTGGCTCAACTCAACTCAGTAGGTGCTGACATTTTATAAGACCTGAATCAATAAGTCATGTGACAGTTTATGTCAGCTTAGTGGAGTTCACATACACTCATCCCTGGTGTTGGTTATATGGTAGCTTTACACATATACATACAAGTTAAAGTCTGACTCATTCCCACATAACAGAGTTCATAAATGCTGTTTCACAATTGTTAATGTTTCAACCATACTTGTTAAAAATGTGATTCACTCATGCAAAATATAGATACACATTCACAATTGTGTAACTTCAAATATGCACACCTCAAGAAAGGACTCACTGTAATTTGAATAATGCACTGCTACATGGTAGAGTTCATACACAGATTCACTCATGTCAAATGCACAAATGTTCACAATATGCAGTGATTCACTCATGTCAAATGCACACATGTTCACATCCACACAATGATTCACTCATGTCAAATGCACAAATGTTCACAATATGTAGTGATTCACTCATGTCAAATACACACATGTTCACAATATGCAGTGATTCACTCATGTCAAATGCACAAATGTTCACAATATGCAGTGATTCACTCATGTCAAATGCACAAATGTTCACAATATGCAGTGATTCACTCATGTCAAATACACAAATGTTCACAATATGCAGTGATTCACTCATGTCAGCTGTACACATGTGCATATCCATGTAGTGCTGTGTACTAGCACCAATCTCTCTGTACACATGTTCACATCCATGTAGTGCTGTGTACTAGCACCAATCCCTCTCTCTAGGCCATTCCTTCTACAGCAGAATGCCAGGCTTGTCCCCACAAAACACAAGAAAATGTTCACACTTTTGCCAGATTGTAATTTGCAATATCAACATTCAAAGTAGGCGGGTTATTTGGCATATTTTACAGTACAATTTACGGTTAGTAATGACAAACTTGAGAGAAACAACAAGGTTGTTGTCAAGGAGACAACGGGACACAATTTCTATCATGAAAATAGTAAAACAGCTCTGACCATTACAGAATCAACACATAGGAGATGTCATAAGAACAGTTATCAACTGCCATAGCCCAAACATTACACAGATCAAATCAAATCAAATCAACTTTATTTTGATCCTGACATGAAGACCGTTTGCAGGTCTCACTATGAAAACAGCACCTAGGTCCTTGTCATAAACGGAACAAGCATGCAGGTCCTGTTATAACTATAGCATACAAGACCTAGGACAAACACAGCACACATGTACTGTCATAGAAGACACAACCTACAGATCCTGTTGTTAAAGATGCAGCACAGAAGTCCTCCCAAGGAGGAATCACTACACAGGTCCTGCCTTTGAGAAACGGCATGCAGGTCTCGCCACTACAGAAAAAAAACATATGTCCTGTAATTATAGAAACAGTATGTGAACTTCACATGAACCAAATACAACATACAGATCCTGTCTCAACACACGGTGCTGTCTCAACACACGGTGCTGTCTCAACACACGGTGCTGTCTCAACACAAGGTGCTATCTTAACACACAGGTCCTGTCTCAGCACATAGATCCTGGACTGCATCAATCATTAGATGAAAGCAAGAAACAGCAGATATTTGTACAGATGACCTTTGGTACATGTAAGAGTGGAGTGGCCTGCGAGACCATCACAGTTTGTTTGGAAAGGGCAAGCCTAGTCCATCAACAATGTCACAAACCAGTTCTATCAAACAATGTCACAAACCAGTTCTATCAAACATTGTCACAAACCAGTTCTATCAAACATTGTCACAAACCAGTTCTATCAAACAATGTCACAAACCAGTTCTATCAAACAATGTCACAAACCAGTTCTATCAAACAATGTCACAAACCAGTTCTATCAAACAATGTCACAAACCAGTTCTATCAAACATTGTCACAAACCAGTTTTATCAAACATTGTCACAAACCAGTTCTATCAAACAGTTCTTAGTAACCCCCTCTATGGTCTCCAGGACTCCATGCCCCTCCTATCTCCGCCAGCCCCCCTTCCTCCTCTGTCTCCACCACCACCCCTTCCCCCTCTGTCACCACCACCACCCCTTCCCCCTCTGTCACCACCACCACCCCTTCCACCTCTATCTAAGCCAGCCCCCCTTCCCGCTCTATCTAAGCCAGCCCCCCTTCCCGCTCTATCTAAGCCAGCCCCCCTTCCTGCTCTATCTAAGCCAGCCCCCCTTCCCCCTCTGTCTCCACCACCAGCCCTTCCCCCTCTGTCACCACCACCCCTTCCCCTTCTATCTAAGCCAGCCCCCCTTCCCGCTCTATCTAAGCCAGCCCCCCTTCCCCCTCTGTCTCCGCCAGCCCCTTTCTCCCATCCACCCCCCTTATACCCTCCAGCCCTGCTTCTATTGCCCCTGTAACCCCCTCTCGTATATCCCCGTTCTTCCCCTTCCCCCCAGTTACTTCTTCCTTCTCTATGACCAGGTCCCTCATCCCAACCCCTCTTCATCCCTCGATCCCCTATGCCCTCCTGTCCTTCATACGCTTCCTCATACTCGTGACTGTAGCCTTCATCAAATCCCCCGCTGTCCCAATTCTCATCAGCAAACTGCCTTCCATACTCTGTCCAGCCCTCCTCCTCCCTGGAGTCAAAACCTCCACTTCTGCCCCCTCTACCCTGGCTACTTATTCTGTCGACATCACGAGCCTCGGCGAAGCGCTCATCCACATCTCCAAATTCATCGTAATTCTTCTCTTCGTTATAATTCCTGCCGCCCAGATGACTTCCTTGGAAATCATCATCTTGACCCTGAAGGTCACCAGCTGACCCTTGGAAGTCCCGATTTCTAAGGTCACCCATGTTAGGATGTCTGTCGCCCAAGTTATGGCCGGGGCCTGACTCTTGTTGGCGGAAATCTTGATCCTCGTAATTAGTTGGTCCTGCGGGGCCGTTGTACACTCGGTGTCTGAGATCCTGATCCAGTCCAGCATTTCTCTGTCCTCCAGCTTGGCTCTGATCTAGACAAACACAAGACAACATTAATTGCATTTACAGACTATACAGGACAAGCAACATACATGTTACATTGCTCCCCACCTTCCATATGACAATTCCCCACCTTACATTCCATATATCAGTTTCCCATCTTACATTCCATATGTAGATTCCCCACCTTTCATTCAATATGTAAATTCCCCACCTTTCATTCCATACGTAGATTCCCCACCTTTCATTCCATATGTCTATTCCCCACCTTTCAATTCATATGACAATTCCCCACCTTACATTCCATATATCAATTCCCCACCTTTCATTCCATATGTCTATTCCCCACCTTTCATTCCATATGACAATTCCCAACCTTTCATTCCATATGTAAATACCCCACCTTTCATTCCATATGATAATTCCCCACCTTTCATTCCATATGTAAATTCCCCACCTTTCATTCCATATGTCAATTCCCCACCTTACATTCCTTCTGACAATTCCCCACCTTTCATTCCATATGTCAATTACCCACCTTACATTCCATCTGACAATTCCCCACCTTTCATTCCATATGTAGATTCCCCACTATTCATTCCATATGTAGATTTCCCACCGTTCATTCCATATGTAGATTCCCCACCTTTCATTCCATATGTAAATTCCCCACCTTTCATTCCATATGTCAATTCCCCACCTTACATTCCATCTGTCAATTCTCCACCTTTCATTCCATATATCAATTACCCACCTTACATTCCATATGTCAATTTCCCACCTTACATTCCATATGTCAAATCCCCACCTTACATTCCATATGTCAATTCCCCACCTTACATTCCATATGTCAATTCCCCACCTTACATTCCATATATCAATTACCCACCATACATTCCATATATCAATTACCCACCTTACATTCCATATATCAATTACCCACCTTACATTCCATATGTCAATTCCCCACCTTTCATTCCATATGTCAATTACCCACCTTACATTCCATATATCAATTATCCACCTTACATTCCATATGTCAAATTACCCACCTTACATTCCATCTGTCAATTCCCCATCTTACATTCCATATATCAATTACCCACCTTACATTCCATATATCAATTACCCACCTTACATTCCATAAATCAATTACCCACCTTACATTCCATCTGTCAATTCCCCACCTTTCATTCCATATATCAATTACCCACCTTACATTCCATATATCAATTCCTCACCTTACATTCCATATATCAAATTACCCACCTTACATTCCATCTGTCAATTCCCCACCTTTCATTCCATATATCAATTACCCACCTTACATTCCATATATCAATTACCCACCTTTCATTCCATATATCAATTACCCACCTTACATTCCATATATCAATTATCCACCTTACATTCCATATGTCAATTCCTCACCTTTCATTCCATATATCAATTACCCACCTTACATTCCATATGTCAATTACCCACCTTACATTCCATATGTTGATTCCCCACCTTACATTCCATATGTTGATTCCCCACCTTTCATTCCATATATCAATTCCCCACCTTTCATTCCATATATCAATTCCCCACCTTACATTCCATATGTCAATTCCTCACCTTTCATTCCATATATCAATTCCCCACCGTTCATTCCATATGTCTATTCCCCACCTTTCATTCCATATGCCAATTCCCCACCTTTCATTCCATATGTCAATTCCTCACCTTACATTCCATATGACAATTCCCCACCTTACATTCCATATGACAATTCCCACCCGTTCATTCCATATGTCGATTTCCCACCTTACATTCCATATGTCAATTTCCCACCTTACATTCCATATGTCAATTCCCCACCTTACATTCCATATGTCAATTCCTCACCTTACATTCCATATATCTATTCCCCACCTTACATTCCATATGTCGATTCCCCACCTTACATTCCATATGAAAATTCCCCACTTTTCATTCCATATGTCAATTCCCCACCTTTCATTCCATATGTCAGTTCCTCACATTACATTTCATGTGTCAATTCCCCACCTGTCATTCCATATGTCAATTCCTCACATTACATTTCATGTGTCAATTCCCCACCTTACATTCCATATGACAATTCCCCACCTTTCATTCCATATGTCAATTCCTCACATTACATTTCATGTGTCAATTCCCCACCTTTCATTCCATATGTCAATTCCCCACCTTACATTCCATATGTCAATTCCTCACATTACATTTCATGTGTCAATTTCCCACCTTTCATTCCATATGCCAATTCCCCACCTTTCATTCCATATGTCAATTCCTCACCTTACATTCCATATGACAATTCCCCACCTTACATTCCATATGACAATTCCCCACCGTTCATTCCATATGTCGATTTCCCACCTTACATTCCATATGTCAATTTCCCACCTTACATTCCATATGTCAATTCCCCACTTTACATTCCATATGTCAATTCCCCACCTTTCATTCCATATGTCAATTCCCCACCTTCAATTCCATATGTCGATTCCCCACCTTAAATTCCATATGACAACTCCCCACTTTTCATTCCATATGTCAATTCCCCACCTTTCATTCCATATGTCAGTTCCTCACATTACATTTCATGTGTCAATTCCCCACCTGTCATTCCATATGTCAATTCCTCACATTACATTTCATGTGTCAATTCCCCACCTTACATTCCATATGACAATTCCCCACCTTTCATTCCATATGTCAATTCCTCACATTACATTTCATGTGTCAATTCCCCACCTTTTATCCATATGTCAATTCCCCACCTTACATTCAATATGTCAATTCCTCACATTACATTTCATGTGTCAATTCCCCACCTTTCATTCCATATGCCAATTCCCCACCTTTCATTCCATATGTCAATTCCTCACCTTACATTCCATATGACAATTCCCCACCTTACATTCCAAATGACAATTCCCCACCGTTCATTCCATATGTCGATTTCCCACCTTACATTCGATATGTCAATTTCCCACCTTACATTCCATATGTCAATTCCCCACCTTACATTCCATATGTCGATTCCCCACCTTACATTCCATATGACAATTCCCCACTTTTCATTCCATATGTCAATTCCCCACCTTTCATTCCATATGTCAGTTCCTCACATTACATTTCATGTGTCAATTCCCCACCTTTCATTCCATATGTCAATTCCTCACATTACATTTCATGTGTCAATTCCCCACCTTACATTCCATATGACAATTCCCCACCTTTCATTCCATACGTCAATTCCCCACCGTTCAATCCATATGTAGATTCCCCACCGTTCATTCCATATGTCAATTACCCACCTTACATTCCATCTGTCAATTCTCCACCTTGCATTCCATATATCAATGACCCACCTTACATTCCATATGTCAATTCCTCACCTTTCATTCCATATATCAATTACCCACCTTACATTCCATATGTCAATTACCCACCTTACATTCCATATGTCAATTCCTCACCTTTCATTCCATATATCAATTACCCACCTTACATTCCATATATCAATTACCCACCTTACATTCCATATATCAATTACCCACCTTACATTCCATATGTCAATTCCCCACCTTTCATTCCATATATCAATTACCCACCTTACATTCCATATATCAATTCCTCACCTTACATTCCATATATCAAATTACCCACCTTACATTCCATATGTCAATTACCCACCTTACATTCCATATGTCAATTCCCCACCTTAAATTCCATCTGTCAATTACCCACCTTTCATTCCATATATAAATTCCCCACCTTACATTCCATATGTCAATTCCTCACCTTTCATTCCATATATCAATTCCCCACCGTTCATTCCATATGTCTATTCCCCACCTTTCATTCCATATGCCAATTCCCCACCTTTCATTCCATATGTCAATTCCTCACCTTACATTCCATAAGACAATTCCCCACCTTACATTCCATCTGACAATTCCCCACCGTTCATTCCATATGTCAATTCCCCACCTTTCATTCCATATGTCAGTTCCTCACATTACATTTCATGTGTCAATTCCCCACCTTACATTCCATATGTAAATACCCCATCTTTCATTACATATGATAATTCCCCACCTTTCATTCCATATGTAAATTCCCCAGCTTTCATTCCATATGTCAATTTCCCACCTTACATACCTTCTGACAATTCCCCACCTTTCATTCCATATGTCAATTACCCACCTTACATTCCATCTGACAATTCCCCACCTTTCATTCCATATGTAGATTCCCCACTGTTCATTCCATATGTAGATTCCCCACCGTTCATTCCATATGTAGATTCCCCACAGTTCATTCCATATGTAGATTCCCCACCGTTCATTCCATATGTCAATTCCCCACCTTACATTCCATCTGTCAATTCTCCACCTTTCATTCCATATATCAATTACCCACCTTACATTACATATGTCAATTTCCCACCTTACATTCCATATGTCAATTCCCCACCTTACATTCCATATGTCAATTCCCCACCTTACATTCCATATGTCAATTCCCCACCTTACATTCCATATATCAATTACCCACCTTACATTCCATATATCAATTACCCACCTTACATTCCATATGTCAATTCCCCACCTTTCATTCCATATATCAATTACCCACCTTACATTCCATATATCAATTCCTCACCTTACATTCCATATATCAAATTACCCACCTTACATTCCATCTGTCAATTCCCCACCTTTCATTCCATATATCAATTACCCACCTTACATTCCATATATCAATTACCCACCTTTCATTCCATATATCAATTATCCACCTTACATTCCATATGTCAATTCCTCACCTTTCATTCCATATATCAATTACCCACCTTACATTCCATATGTCAATTACCCACCTTACATTCCATATGTTGATTCCCCACCTTACATTCCATCTGTCAATTACCCACCTTTCATTCCATATATCAATTCCCCACCTTACATTCCATATGTCAATTCCTCACCTTTCATTCCATATATCAATTCCCCACCGTTCATTCCATATGTCTATTCCCCACCTTTCATTCCATATGCCAATTCCCCACCTTTCATTCCATATGTCAATTCCTCACCTTACATTCCATATGACAATTCCCCACCTTACATTCCATATGACAATTCCCACCCGTTCATTCCATATGTCGATTTCCCACCTTACATTCCATATGTCAATTTCCCACCTTACATTCCATATGTCAATTCCCCACCTTACATTCCATATGTCAATTCCTCACCTTTCATTCCATATGTCAATTCCCCACCTTACATTCCATATGTCGATTCCCCACCTTACATTCCATATGAAAATTCCCCACTTTTCATTCCATATGTCAATTCCCCACCTTTCATTCCATATGTCAGTTCCTCACATTACATTTCATGTGTCAATTCCCCACCTGTCATTCCATATGTCAATTCCCCACCTTACATTCCATATGACAATTCCCCACTTTTCATTCCATATGTCAATTCCCCACCTTTCATTCCATATGTCAGTTCCTCACATTACATTTCATATGTCAGTTCCTCACATTACATTTCATGTGTCAATTCCCCACCTGTCATTCCATATGTCAATTCCTCACATTACATTTCATGTGTCAATTCCCCACCTTACATTCCATATGACAATTCCCCACCTTTCATTCCATATGTCAATTCCTCACATTACATTTCATGTGTCAATTCCCCACCTTTCATTCCATATGTCAATTCCCCACCTTACATTCCATATGTCAATTCCTCACATTACATTTCATGTGTCAATTCCCCACCTTTCATTCCATATGCCAATTCCCCACCTTTCATTCCATATGTCAATTCCTCACCTTACATTCCATATGACAATTCCCCACCTTACATTCCATATGACAATTCCCCACCGTTCATTCCATATGTCGATTTCCCACCTTACATTCCATATGTCGATTCCCCACCTTACATTCCATCTGTCAATTCCCCACTTTTCATTCCATATGTCAATTCCCCACCTTACATTCCATCTGACAATTCCCCACTTTTCATTCCATATGTCAATTCCCCACCTTTCATTCCATATGTCAGTTCCTCACATTACATTTCATGTGTCAATTCCTCACCTTTCATTCCATATGTCAATTCCTCACATTACATTTCCTGTGTCAATTCCCCACCTTACATTCCATATGACAATTCCCCACTTTTCATTCATATGTCAATTCCCCACCTTTCATTCCATATGTCAGTTCCTCACATTACATTTCATGTGTCAATTCCCCACCTGTCATTCCATATGTCAATTCCTCACATTACATTTCATGTGTCAATTCCCCACCTTACATTCCATATGACAATTCCCCACCTTTCATTCCATATGTCAATTCCTCACATTACATTTCATGTGTCAATTCCCCACCTTTCATTCCATATGTCAATTCCCCACCTTACATTCCATATGTCAATTCCCCACCTTACATTCCATATGTCCATTCCCCACCTTACATTCCATATGACAATTCCCCACTTTTCATTCCATATGTCAATTCCCCACCTTTCATTCCATATGTCAGTTCCTCACATTACATTTCATGTGTCAATTCCCCACCTGTCATTCCATATGTCAATTCCTCACATTACATTTCATGTGTCAATTCCCCACCTTACATTCCATATGACAATTCCCCACCTTTCATTCCATATGTCAATTCCTCACATTACATTTCATGTGTCAATTCCCCACCTTTCATTCCATATGTCAATTCCCCACCTTACATTCCATATGTCAATTCCTCACATTACATTTCATGTGTCAATTCCCCACCTTTCATTCCATATGCCAATTCCCCACCTTTCATTCCATATGTCAATTCCTCACCTTACATTCCATATGACAATTCCCCACCTTACATTCCATATGACAATTCCCCACCGTTCATTCCATATGTCGATTTCCCACCTTACATTCCATATGTCGATTCCCCACCTTACATTCCATCTGTCAATTCCCCACTTTTCATTCCATATGTCAATTCCCCACCTTACATTCCATCTGACAATTCCCCACTTTTCATTCCATATGTCAATTCCCCACCTTTCATTCCATATGTCAGTTCCTCACATTACATTTCATGTGTCAATTCCTCACCTTTCATTCCATATGTCAATTCCTCACATTACATTTCCTGTGTCAATTCCCCACCTTACATTCCATATGACAATTCCCCACTTTTCATTCATATGTCAATTCCCCACCTTTCATTCCATATGTCAGTTCCTCACATTACATTTCATGTGTCAATTCCCCACCTGTCATTCCATATGTCAATTCCTCACATTACATTTCATGTGTCAATTCCCCACCTTACATTCCATATGACAATTCCCCACCTTTCATTCCATATGTCAATTCCTCACATTACATTTCATGTGTCAATTCCCCACCTTTCATTCCATATGTCAATTCCCCACCTTACATTCCATATGTCAATTCCTCACATTACATTTCATGTGTCAATTCCCCACCTTTCATTCCATATGCCAATTCCCCACCTTTCATTCCATATGTCAATTCCTCACCTTACATTCCATATGACAATTCCCCACCTTACATTCCATATGACAATTCCCCACCGTTCATTCCATATGTCGATTTCCCACCTTACATTCCATATGTCAATTTCCCACCTTACATTCCATATGTCAATTCTCCACCTTACATTCCATATGTCAATTCCCCACCTTACATTCCATATGTCAATTCCCCACCTTACATTCCATATGTCGATTCCCCACCTTACATTCCATATGACAATTCCCCACTTTTCATTCCATATGTCAATTCCCCACCTTTCATTCCATATGTCAGTTCCTCACATTACATTTCATGTGTCAATTCCCCACCTTTCATTCCATATGTCAATTCCTCACATTACATTTCATGTGTCAATTCCCCACTTTACATTCCATATGACAATTCCCCACCTTTCATTCCATATGTCAATTCCCCACCGTTCATTCCATATGTAGATTCCCCACCGTTCATTCCATATGTCAATTACCCACCTTACATTCCATCTGTCAACTCTCCACCTTTCATTCCATATATCAATGACCCACCTTACATTCCATATGTCAATTCCTCACCTTTCATTCCATATATCAATTACCCACCTTACATTCCATATGTCAATTACCCACCTTACATTCCATATGTCAATTCCCCACCTTTCATTCCATATATCAATTACCCACCTTACATTCCATATATCAATTCCTCACCTTACATTCCATATATCAAATTACCCACCTTACATTCCATATGTCAATTACCCACCTTACATTCCATATGTCGATTCCCCACCTTAAATTCCATCTGTCAATTACCCACCTTTCATTCCATATATCAATTCCCCACCTTACATTCCATATGTCAATTCCTCACCTTTCATTCCATATATCAATTCCCCACCGTTCATTCCATATGTCTATTCCCCACCTTTCATTCCATATGCCAATTCCCCACCTTTCATTCCATATGTCAATTCCTCACCTTACATTCCATATGACAATTCCCCACCTTACATTCCATATGACAATTCCCCACCGTTCATTCCATATGTCGATTTCCCACCTTACATTCCATATGTCAATTTCCCACCTTACATTCCATATGTCAATTCCTCACCTTACATTCCATATGACAATTCCCCACCTTACATTCCATATGACAATTCCCCACCTTACATTCCATATGTCAATTCCCCACATTACATTCCATATGTCGATTCCCCACCTTACATTCCATATGTCGATTCCCCACCTTACATTCCATCTGTCAATTCCCCACTTTTCATTCCATATGTCAATTCCCCACCTTACATTCCATTTGACAATTCCCCACTTTTCATTCCATATGTCAATTCCCCACCTTTCATTCCATATGTCAGTTCCTCACATTACATTTCATGTGTCAATTCCCCACCTTTCATTCCATATGTCAATTCCTCACATTACATTTCCTGTGTCAATTCCCCACCTTACATTCCATATGACAATTCCCCACTTTTCATTCCATATGTCAATTCCCCACCTTTCATTCCATATGTAAGTTCCTCACATTACATTTCATGTGTCAATTCCCCACCTTTCATTCCATATGTCAATTCCTCACATTACATTTCATGTGTCAATTCCCCACCTTACATTCCATATGACAATTCCCCACCTTTCATTCCATATGTCAATTCCTCACATTACATTTCATGTGTCAATTCCCCACCTTTCATTCCATATGTCAACTCCCCACCTTACATTCCATATGTCAATTCCTCACATTACATTTCATGTGTCAATTCCCCACCTTTCATTCCATATGCCAATTCCCCACCTTTCATTCCATATGTCAATTCCTCACCTTACATTCCATATGACAATTCCCCACCTTACATTCCATATGACAATTCCCCACCGTTCATTCCATATGTCGATTTCCCACCTTACATTCCATATGTCAATTACGCACCTTACATTCCATATGTCGATTCCCCACCTTACATTCCAGCTGTCAATTACCCACCTTTCATTCCATATATCAATTCCCCACCGTTCATTCCATATGTCTATTCCCCACCTTTCATTCCATATGCCAATTCCCCACCTTTCATTCCATATGTCAATTCCTCACCTTACATTCCATATGATAATTCCCCACCTTACATTCCATATGACAATTCCCCACCGTTCATTCCATGTGTCGATTTCCCACCTTACATTCCATATGTCAATTTCCCACCTTACATTCCATGTGTCAATTCCCCACCTTACATTCCATATGACAATCCCCCACCTTTCATTCAATATGTCAATTCCTCACATTACATTTCATGTGTCAATTCCCCACCTTTCATTCCATATATCAATTACCCACCTTACATTCCATATGTCAATTACCCACCTTACATTCCATATGTTGATTCCCCACCTTACATTCCATCTGTCAATTACCCACCTTTCATTCCATATATCAATTCCCCACCTTACATTCCATATGTCAATTCCTCACCTTTCATTCCATATATCAATTCCCCACCGTTCATTCCATATGTCTATTCCCCACCTTTCATTCCATATGCCAATTCCCCACCTTTCATTCCATATGTCAATTCCTCACCTTACATTCCATATGACAATTCCCCACCTTACATTCCATATGACAATTCCCACCCGTTCATTCCATATGTCGATTTCCCACCTTACATTCCATATGTCAATTTCCCACCTTACATTCCATATGTCAATTCCCCACCTTACATTCCATATGTCAATTCCTCACCTTTCATTCCATATGTCAATTCCCCACCTTACATTCCATATGTCGATTCCCCACCTTACATTCCATATGAAAATTCCCCACTTTTCATTCCATATGTCAATTCCCCACCTTTCATTCCATATGTCAGTTCCTCACATTACATTTCATGTGTCAATTCCCCACCTGTCATTCCATATGTCAATTCCTCACATTACATTTCATGTGTCAATTCCCCACCTTACATTCCATATGACAATTCCCCACCTTTCATTCCATATGTCAATTCCTCACATTACATTTCATGTGTCAATTCCAAACCTTTCATTCCATATGTCAATTCCCCACCTTACATTCCATATGTCAATTCCTCACATTACATTTCATGTGTCAATTCCCCACCTTTCATTCCATAGGCCAATTCCCCACCTTTCATTCCATATGTCAATTCCTCACCTTACATTCCATATGACAATTCCCCACCTTACATTCCATAAGACAATCCCCCAACGTTCATTCCATATGTTGATTTCCCACCTTACATTCCATATGTCAATTTCCCACCTTACATTCCATATGTCAATTCCCCACCTTACATTCCATATGTCAATTCCCCACCTTACATTCCATATGTCAATTCCCCACCTTACATTCCATATGTCGATTCCCCACCTTACATTCCATATGACAATTCCCCACTTTTCATTCCATATGTCAATTCCCCATCTTTCATTCCATATGTCAGTTCCTCACATTACATTTCATGTGTCAATTCCCCACCTGTCATTCCATATGTCAATTCCTCACATTACATTTCATGTGTCAATTCCCCACCTTACATTCCATATGACAATTCCCCACCTTTCATTCCATATGTCAATTCCTCACATTACATTTCATGTGTCAATTCCCCACCTTTCATTCCATATGTCAATTCCCCACCTTACATTCCATATGTCAATTCCTCACATTACATTTCATGTGTCAATTCCCCACCTTTCATTCCATATGCCAATTCCCCACCTTTCATTCCATATGTCAATTCCTCACCTTACATTCCATATGACAATTCCCCACCTTACATTCCATATGACAATTCCCCACCGTTCATTCCATATGTCGATTTCCCACCTTACATTCCATATGTCAATTTCCCACCTTACATTCCATATGTCAATTCTCCACCTTACATTCCATATGTCAATTCCCCACCTTACATTCCATATGTCAGTTCCCCACCTTACATTCCATATGTCGATTCCCCACCTTACATTCCATATGACAATTCCCCACTTTTCATTCCATATGTCAATTCCCCACCTTTCATTCCATATATCAGTTCCTCACATTACATTTCATGTGTCAATTCCCCACCTTTCATTCCATATGTCAATTCCTCACATTACATTTCATGTGTCAATTCCCCACCTTACATTCCATATGACAATTCCCCACCTTTCATTCCATATGTCAATTCCCCACCGTTCATTCCATATGTAGATTCCCCACCTTTCATTCCATATATCAATTACCCACCTTACATTCCATATGTCAATTACCCACCTTACATTCCATATGTTGATTCCCCACCTTACATTCCATCTGTCAATTACCCACCTTTCATTCCATATATCAATTCCCCACCTTACATTCCATATGTCAATTCCTCACCTTTCATTCCATATATCAATTCCCCACCGTTCATTCCATATGTCTATTCCCCACCTTTCATTCCATATGCCAATTCCCCACCTTTCATTCCATATGTCAATTCCTCACCTTACATTCCATATGACAATTCCCCACCTTACATTCCATATGACAATTCCCACCCGTTCATTCCATATGTCGATTTCCCACCTTACATTCCATATGTCAATTTCCCACCTTACATTCCATATGTCAATTCCCCACCTTACATTCCATATGTCAATTCCTCACCTTTCATTCCATATGTCAATTCCCCACCTTACATTCCATATGTCGATTCCCCACCTTACATTCCATATGAAAATTCCCCACTTTTCATTCCATATGTCAATTCCCCACCTTTCATTCCATATGTCAGTTCCTCACATTACATTTCATGTGTCAATTCCCCACCTGTCATTCCATATGTCAATTCCTCACATTACATTTCATGTGTCAATTCCCCACCTTACATTCCATATGACAATTCCCCACCTTTCATTCCATATGTCAATTCCTCACATTACATTTCATGTGTCAATTCCAAACCTTTCATTCCATATGTCAATTCCCCACCTTACATTCCATATGTCAATTCCTCACCTTTCATTCCATATGTCAATTCCCCACCTTACATTCCATATGTCGATTCCCCACCTTACATTCCAGCTGTCAATTACCCACCTTTCATTCCATATATCAATTCCCCACCGTTCATTCCATATGTCTATTCCCCACCTTTCATTCCATATGCCAATTCCCCACCTTTCATTCCATATGTCAATTCCTCACCTTACATTCCATATGATAATTCCCCACCTTACATTCCATATGACAATTCCCCACCGTTCATTCCATGTGTCGATTTCCCACCTTACATTCCATATGTCAATTTCCCACCTTACATTCCATGTGTCAATTCCCCACCTTACATTCCATATGACAATCCCCCACCTTTCATTCAATATGTCAATTCCTCACATTACATTTCATGTGTCAATTCCCCACCTTTCATTCCATATATCAATTACCCACCTTACATTCCATATGTCAATTACCCACCTTACATTCCATATGTTGATTCCCCACCTTACATTCCATCTGTCAATTACCCACCTTTCATTCCATATATCAATTCCCCACCTTACATTCCATATGTCAATTCCTCACCTTTCATTCCATATATCAATTCCCCACCGTTCATTCCATATGTCTATTCCCCACCTTTCATTCCATATGCCAATTCCCCACCTTTCATTCCATATGTCAATTCCTCACCTTACATTCCATATGACAATTCCCCACCTTACATTCCATATGACAATTCCCACCCGTTCATTCCATATGTCGATTTCCCACCTTACATTCCATATGTCAATTTCCCACCTTACATTCCATATGTCAATTCCCCACCTTACATTCCATATGTCAATTCCTCACCTTTCATTCCATATGTCAATTCCCCACCTTACATTCCATATGTCGATTCCCCACCTTACATTCCATATGAAAATTCCCCACTTTTCATTCCATATGTCAATTCCCCACCTTTCATTCCATATGTCAGTTCCTCACATTACATTTCATGTGTCAATTCCCCACCTGTCATTCCATATGTCAATTCCTCACATTACATTTCATGTGTCAATTCCCCACCTTACATTCCATATGACAATTCCCCACCTTTCATTCCATATGTCAATTCCTCACATTACATTTCATGTGTCAATTCCAAACCTTTCATTCCATATGTCAATTCCCCACCTTACATTCCATATGTCAATTCCTCACATTACATTTCATGTGTCAATTCCCCACCTTTCATTCCATAGGCCAATTCCCCACCTTTCATTCCATATGTCAATTCCTCACCTTACATTCCATATGACAATTCCCCACCTTACATTCCATAAGACAATCCCCCAACGTTCATTCCATATGTTGATTTCCCACCTTACATTCCATATGTCAATTTCCCACCTTACATTCCATATGTCAATTCCCCACCTTACATTCCATATGTCAATTCCCCACCTTACATTCCATATGTCAATTCCCCACCTTACATTCCATATGTCGATTCCCCACCTTACATTCCATATGACAATTCCCCACTTTTCATTCCATATGTCAATTCCCCATCTTTCATTCCATATGTCAGTTCCTCACATTACATTTCATGTGTCAATTCCCCACCTGTCATTCCATATGTCAATTCCTCACATTACATTTCATGTGTCAATTCCCCACCTTACATTCCATATGACAATTCCCCACCTTTCATTCCATATGTCAATTCCTCACATTACATTTCATGTGTCAATTCCCCACCTTTCATTCCATATGTCAATTCCCCACCTTACATTCCATATGTCAATTCCTCACATTACATTTCATGTGTCAATTCCCCACCTTTCATTCCATATGCCAATTCCCCACCTTTCATTCCATATGTCAATTCCTCACCTTACATTCCATATGACAATTCCCCACCTTACATTCCATATGACAATTCCCCACCGTTCATTCCATATGTCGATTTCCCACCTTACATTCCATATGTCAATTTCCCACCTTACATTCCATATGTCAATTCTCCACCTTACATTCCATATGTCAATTCCCCACCTTACATTCCATATGTCAGTTCCCCACCTTACATTCCATATGTCGATTCCCCACCTTACATTCCATATGACAATTCCCCACTTTTCATTCCATATGTCAATTCCCCACCTTTCATTCCATATATCAGTTCCTCACATTACATTTCATGTGTCAATTCCCCACCTTTCATTCCATATGTCAATTCCTCACATTACATTTCATGTGTCAATTCCCCACCTTACATTCCATATGACAATTCCCCACCTTTCATTCCATATGTCAATTCCCCACCGTTCATTCCATATGTAGATTCCCCACCTTTCATTCCATATATCAATTACCCACCTTACATTCCATATGTCAATTACCCACCTTACATTCCATATGTTGATTCCCCACCTTACATTCCATCTGTCAATTACCCACCTTTCATTCCATATATCAATTCCCCACCTTACATTCCATATGTCAATTCCTCACCTTTCATTCCATATATCAATTCCCCACCGTTCATTCCATATGTCTATTCCCCACCTTTCATTCCATATGCCAATTCCCCACCTTTCATTCCATATGTCAATTCCTCACCTTACATTCCATATGACAATTCCCCACCTTACATTCCATATGACAATTCCCACCCGTTCATTCCATATGTCGATTTCCCACCTTACATTCCATATGTCAATTTCCCACCTTACATTCCATATGTCAATTCCCCACCTTACATTCCATATGTCAATTCCTCACCTTTCATTCCATATGTCAATTCCCCACCTTACATTCCATATGTCGATTCCCCACCTTACATTCCATATGAAAATTCCCCACTTTTCATTCCATATGTCAATTCCCCACCTTTCATTCCATATGTCAGTTCCTCACATTACATTTCATGTGTCAATTCCCCACCTGTCATTCCATATGTCAATTCCTCACATTACATTTCATGTGTCAATTCCCCACCTTACATTCCATATGACAATTCCCCACCTTTCATTCCATATGTCAATTCCTCACATTACATTTCATGTGTCAATTCCAAACCTTTCATTCCATATGTCAATTCCCCACCTTACATTCCATATGTCAATTCCTCACATTACATTTCATGTGTCAATTCCCCACCTTTCATTCCATATGCCAATTCCCCACCTTTCATTCCATATGTCAATTCCTCACCTTACATTCCATATGACAATTCCCCACCTTACATTCCATAAGACAATCCCCCAACGTTCATTCCATATGTTGATTTCCCACCTTACATTCCATATGTCAATTTCCCACCTTACATTCCATATGTCAATTCCCCACCTTACATTCCATATGTCAATTCCCCACCTTACATTCCATATGTCAATTCCCCACCTTACATTCCATATGTCGATTCCCCACCTTACATTCCATATGACAATTCCCCACTTTTCATTCCATATGTCAATTCCCCATCTTTCATTCCATATGTCAGTTCCTCACATTACATTTCATGTGTCAATTCCCCACCTGTCATTCCATATGTCAATTCCTCACATTACATTTCATGTGTCAATTCCCCACCTTACATTCCATATGACAATTCCCCACCTTTCATTCCATATGTCAATTCCTCACATTACATTTCATGTGTCAATTCCCCACCTTTCATTCCATATGTCAATTCCCCACCTTACATTCCATATGTCAATTCCTCACATTACATTTCATGTGTCAATTCCCCACCTTTCATTCCATATGCCAATTCCCCACCTTTCATTCCATATGTCAATTCCTCACCTTACATTCCATATGACAATTCCCCACCTTACATTCCATATGACAATTCCCCACCGTTCATTCCATATGTCGATTTCCCACCTTACATTCCATATGTCAATTTCCCACCTTACATTCCATATGTCAATTCTCCACCTTACATTCCATATGTCAATTCCCCACCTTACATTCCATATGTCAATTCCCCACCTTACATTCCATATGTCGATTCCCCACCTTACATTCCATATGACAATTCCCCACTTTTCATTCCATATGTCAATTCCCCACCTTTCATTCCATATGTCAGTTCCTCACATTACATTTCATGTGTCAATTCCCCACCTTTCATTCCATATGTCAATTCCTCACATTACATTTCATGTGTCAATTCCCCACCTTACATTCCATATGACAATTCCCCACCTTTCATTCCATATGTCAATTCCCCACCGTTCATTCCATATGTAGATTCCCCACCGTTCATTCCATATGTCAATTACCCACCTTACATTCCATCTGTCAATTCTCCACCTTTCATTCCATATATCAATGACCCACCTTACATTCCATATGTCAATTTCTCACCTTTCATTCCATATATCAATTACCCACCTTACATTCCATATGTCAATTACCCACCTTACATTCCATATGTCAATTCCCCACCTTTCATTCCATATATCAATTACCCACCTTACATTCCATATATCAATTCCTCACCTTACATTCTATATATCAAATTACCCACATTACATTCCATATGTCAATTACCCACCTTACATTCCATATGTTGATTCCCCACCTTAAATTCCATCTGTCAATTACCCACCTTTCATTCCATATATCAATTCCCCACCTTATATTCCATATGTCAATTCCTCACCTTTCATTCCATATATCAATTCCCCACCGTTCATTCCATATGTCTATTCCCCATCTTTCATTCCATATGCCAATTCCCCACCTTTCATTCCATATGTCAATTCCTCACCTTACATTCCATATGACAATTCCCCACCTTACATTCCATATGACAATTCCCCACCTTACATTCCATATGACAATTCCCCACCGTTCATTCCATATGTCGATTTCCCACCTTACATTCCATATGTCAATTTCCCACCTTACATTCCATATGTCAATTCCTCACCTTACATTCCATATGACAATTCCCCACCTTACATTCCATATGACAATTCCCCACCTTACATTCCATATGTCAGTTCCTCACATTACATTTCATGTGTCAATTCCTCACCTTTCATTCCATTTGTCAATTCCTCACATTACATTTCCTGTGTCAATTCCCCACCTTACATTCCATATGACAATTCCCCACTTTTCATTCATATGTCAATTCCCCACCTTTCATTCCATATGTCAGTTCCTCACATTACATTTCATGTGTCAATTCCCCACCTGTCATTCCATATGTCAATTCCTCACATTACATTTCATGTGTCAATTCCCCACCTTACATTCCATATGACAATTCCCCACCTTTCATTCCATATGTCAATTCCTCACATTACATTTCATGTGTCAATTCCCCACCTTTCATTCCATATGTCAATTCCCCACCTTACATTCCATATGTCAATTCCTCACATTACATTTCATGTGTCAATTCCCCACCTTTCATTCCATATGCCAATTCCCCACCTTTCATTCCATATGTCAATTCCTCACCTTACATTCCATATGACAATTCCCCACCTTACATTCCATATGACAATTCCCCACCGTTCATTCCATATGTCGATTTCCCACCTTACATTCCATATGTCAATTTCCCACCTTACATTCCATATGTCAATTCTCCACCTTACATTCCATATGTCAATTCCCCACCTTACATTCCATATGTCAATTCCCCACCTTACATTCCATATGTCGATTCCCCACCTTACATTCCATATGACAATTCCCCACTTTTCATTCCATATGTCAATTCCCCACCTTTCATTCCATATGTCAGTTCCTCACATTACATTTCATGTGTCAATTCCCCACCTTTCATTCCATATGTCAATTCCTCACATTACATTTCATGTGTCAATTCCCCACTTTACATTCCATATGACAATTCCCCACCTTTCATTCCATATGTCAATTCCCCACCGTTCATTCCATATGTAGATTCCCCACCGTTCATTCCATATGTCAATTACCCACCTTACATTCCATCTGTCAACTCTCCACCTTTCATTCCATATATCAATGACCCACCTTACATTCCATATGTCAATTCCTCACCTTTCATTCCATATATCAATTACCCACCTTACATTCCATATGTCAATTACCCACCTTACATTCCATATGTCAATTCCCCACCTTTCATTCCATATATCAATTACCCACCTTACATTCCATATATCAATTCCTCACCTTACATTCCATATATCAAATTACCCACCTTACATTCCATATGTCAATTACCCACCTTACATTCCATATGTCGATTCCCCACCTTAAATTCCATCTGTCAATTACCCACCTTTCATTCCATATATCAATTCCCCACCTTACATTCCATATGTCAATTCCTCACCTTTCATTCCATATATCAATTACCCACCGTTCATTCCATATGTCTATTCCCCACCTTTCATTCCATATGCCAATTCCCCACCTTTCATTCCATATGTCAATTCCTCACCTTACATTCCATATGACAATTCCCCACCTTACATTCCATATGACAATTCCCCACCGTTCATTCCATATGTCGATTTCCCACCTTACATTCCATATGTCAATTTCCCACCTTACATTCCATATGTCAATTCCTCACCTTACATTCCATATGACAATTCCCCACCTTACATTCCATATGACAATTCCCCACCTTACATTCCATATGTCAATTCCCCACATTACATTCCATATGTCGATTCCCCACCTTACATTCCATATGTCGATTCCCCACCTTACATTCCATCTGTCAATTCCCCACTTTTCATTCCATATGTCAATTCCCCACCTTACATTCCATTTGACAATTCCCCACTTTTCATTCCATATGTCAATTCCCCACCTTTCATTCCATATGTCAGTTCCTCACATTACATTTCATGTGTCAATTCCCCACCTTTCATTCCATATGTCAATTCCTCACATTACATTTCCTGTGTCAATTCCCCACCTTACATTCCATATGACAATTCCCCACTTTTCATTCCATATGTCAATTCCCCACCTTTCATTCCATATGTAAGTTCCTCACATTACATTTCATGTGTCAATTCCCCACCTTTCATTCCATATGTCAATTCCTCACATTACATTTCATGTGTCAATTCCCCACCTTACATTCCATATGACAATTCCCCACCTTTCATTCCATATGTCAATTCCTCACATTACATTTCATGTGTCAATTCCCCACCTTTCATTCCATATGTCAATTCCCCACCTTACATTCCATATGTCAATTCCTCACATTACATTTCATGTGTCAATTCCCCACCTTTCATTCCATATGCCAATTCCCCACCTTTCATTCCATATGTCAATTCCTCACCTTACATTCCATATGACAATTCCCCACCTTACATTCCATATGACAATTCCCCACCGTTCATTCCATATGTCGATTTCCCACCTTACATTCCATATGTCAATTACGCACCTTACATTCCATATGTCGATTCCCCACCTTACATTCCAGCTGTCAATTACCCACCTTTCATTCCATATATCAATTCCCCACCGTTCATTCCATATGTCTATTCCCCACCTTTCATTCCATATGCCAATTCCCCACCTTTCATTCCATATGTCAATTCCTCACCTTACATTCCATATGATAATTCCCCACCTTACATTCCATATGACAATTCCCCACCGTTCATTCCATGTGTCGATTTCCCACCTTACATTCCATATGTCAATTTCCCACCTTACATTCCATGTGTCAATTCCCCACCTTACATTCCATATGACAATTCCCCACCTTTCATTCCATATGTCAATTCCTCACATTACATTTCATGTGTCAATTCCCCACCTTTCATTCCATATATCAATTACCCACCTTACATTCCATATGTCAATTACCCACCTTACATTCCATATGTTGATTCCCCACCTTACATTCCATCTGTCAATTACCCACCTTTCATTCCATATATCAATTCCCCACCTTACATTCCATATGTCAATTCCTCACCTTTCATTCCATATATCAATTCCCCACCGTTCATTCCATATGTCTATTCCCCACCTTTCATTCCATATGCCAATTCCCCACCTTTCATTCCATATATCAATTCCTCACCTTACATTCCATATGACAATTCCCCACCTTACATTCCATATGACAATTCCCACCCGTTCATTCCATATGTCGATTTCCCACCTTACATTCCATATGTCAATTTCCCACCTTACATTCCATATGTCAATTCCCCACCTTACATTCCATATGTCAATTCCTCACCTTTCATTCCATATGTCAATTCCCCACCTTACATTCCATATGTCGATTCCCCACCTTACATTCCATATGAAAATTCCCCACTTTTCATTCCATATGTCAATTCCCCACCTTTCATTCCATATGTCAGTTCCTCACATTACATTTCATGTGTCAATTCCCCACCTGTCATTCCATATGTCAATTCCTCACATTACATTTCATGTGTCAATTCCCCACCTTACATTCCATATGACAATTCCCCACCTTTCATTCCATATGTCAATTCCTCACATTACATTTCATGTGTCAATTCCAAACCTTTCATTCCATATGTCAATTCCCCACCTTACATTCCATATGTCAATTCCTCACATTACATTTCATGTGTCAATTCCCCACCTTTCATTCCATAGGCCAATTCCCCACCTTTCATTCCATATGTCAATTCCTCACCTTACATTCCATATGACAATTCCCCACCTTACATTCCATAAGACAATCCCCCAACGTTCATTCCATATGTTGATTTCCCACCTTACATTCCATATGTCAATTTCCCACCTTACATTCCATATGTCAATTCCCCACCTTACATTCCATATGTCAATTCCCCACCTTACATTCCATATGTCGATTCCCCACCTTACATTCCATATGACAATTCCCCACTTTTCATTCCATATGTCAATTCCCCATCTTTCATTCCATATGTCAGTTCCTCACATTACATTTCATGTGTCAATTCCCCACCTGTCATTCCATATGTCAATTCCTCACATTACATTTCATGTGTCAATTCCCCACCTTACATTCCATATGACAATTCCCCACCTTTCATTCCATATGTCAATTCCTCACATTACATTTCATGTGTCAATTCCCCACCTTTCATTCCATATGTCAATTCCCCACCTTACATTCCATATGTCAATTCCTCACATTACATTTCATGTGTCAATTCCCCACCTTTCATTCCATATGCCAATTCCCCACCTTTCATTCCATATGTCAATTCCTCACCTTACATTCCATATGACAATTCCCCACCTTACATTCCATATGACAATTCCCCACCGTTCATTCCATATGTCGATTTCCCACCTTACATTCCATATGTCAATTTCCCACCTTACATTCCATATGTCAATTCTCCACCTTACATTCCATATGTCAATTCCCCACCTTACATTCCATATGTCAGTTCCCCACCTTACATTCCATATGTCGATTCCCCACCTTACATTCCATATGACAATTCCCCACTTTTCATTCCATATGTCAATTCCCCACCTTTCATTCCATATATAAGTTCCTCACATTACATTTCATGTGTCAATTCCCCACCTTTCATTCCATATGTCAATTCCTCACATTACATTTCATGTGTCAATTCCCCACCTTACATTCCATATGACAATTCCCCACCTTTCATTCCATATGTCAATTCCCCACCGTTCATTCCATATGTAGATTCCCCACCTTTCATTCCATATATCAATTACCCACCTTACATTCCATATGTCAATTACCCACCTTACATTCCATATGTTGATTCCCCACCTTACATTCCATCTGTCAATTACCCACCTTTCATTCCATATATCAATTCCCCACCTTACATTCCATATGTCAATTCCTCACCTTTCATTCCATATATCAATTCCTCACCGTTCATTCCATATGTCTATTCCCCACCTTTCATTCCATATGCCAATTCCCCACCTTTCATTCCATTTGTCAATTCCTCACCTTACATTCCATATGACAATTCCCCACCTTACATTCCATATGACAATTCCCACCCGTTCATTCCATATGTCGATTTCCCACCTTACATTCCATATGTCAATTTCCCACCTTACATTCCATATGTCAATTCCCCACCTTACATTCCATATGTCAATTCCTCACCTTTCATTCCATATGTCAATTCCCCACCTTACATTCCATATGTCGATTCCCCACCTTACATTCCATATGAAAATTCCCCACTTTTCATTCCATATGTCAATTCCCCACCTTTCATTCCATATGTCAGTTCCTCACATTACATTTCATGTGTCAATTCCCCACCTGTCATTCCATATGTCAATTCCTCACATTACATTTCATGTGTCAATTCCCAACCTTACATTCCATATGACAATTCCCCACCTTTCATTCCATATGTCAATTCCTCACATTACATTTCATGTGTCAATTCCAAACCTTTCATTCCATATGTCAATTCCCCACCTTACATTCCATATGTCAATTCCTCACATTACATTTCATGTGTCAATTCCCCACCTTTCATTCCATATGCCAATTCCCCACCTTTTATTCCATATGTCAATTCCTCACCTTACATTCCATATGACAATTCCCCACCTTACATTCCATAAGACAATCCCCCAACGTTCATTCCATATGTTGATTTCCCACCTTACATTCCATATGTCAATTTCCCACCTTACATTCCATATGTCAATTCCCCACCTTACATTCCATATGTCAATTCCCCACCTTACATTCCATATGTCAATTCCCCACCTTACATTCCATATGTCGATTCCCCACCTTACATTCCATATGATAATTCCCCACTTTTCATTCCATATGTCAATTCCCCATCTTTCATTCCATATGTCAGTTCCTCACATTACATTTCATGTGTCAATTCCCCACCTGTCATTCCATATGTCAATTCCTCACATTACATTTCATGTGTCAATTCCCCACCTTACATTCCATATGACAATTCCCCACCTTTCATTCCATATGTCAATTCCTCACATTACATTTCATGTGTCAATTCCCCACCTTTCATTCCATATGTCAATTCCCCACCTTACATTCCATATGTCAATTCCTCACATTACATTTCATGTGTCAATTCCCCACCTTTCATTCCATATGCCAATTCCCCACCTTTCATTCCATATGTCAATTCCTCACCTTACATTCCATATGACAATTCCCCACCTTACATTCCATATGACAATTCCCCACCGTTCATTCCATATGTCGATTTCCCACATTACATTCCATATGTCAATTTCCCACCTTACATTCCATATGTCAATTCTCCACCTTACATTCCATATGTCAATTCCCCACCTTACATTCCATATGTCAATTCCCCACCTTACATTCCATATGTCGATTCCCCACCTTACATTCCATATGACAATTCCCCACTTTTCATTCCATATGTCAATTCCCCACCTTTCATTCCATATGTCAGTTCCTCACATTACATTTCATGTGTCAATTCCCCACCTTTCATTCCATATGTCAATTCCTCACATTACATTTCATGTGTCAATTCCCCACCTTACATTCCATATGACAATTCCCCACCTTTCATTCCATATGTCAATTCCCCACCGTTCATTCCATATGTAGATTCCCCACCGTTCATTCCATATGTCAATTACCCACCTTACATTCCATCTGTCAATTCTCCACCTTTCATTCCATATATCAATGACCCACCTTACATTCCATATGTCAATTCCTCACCTTTCATTCCATATATCAATTACCCACCTTACATTCCATATGTCAATTACCCACCTTACATTCCATATGTCAATTCCCCACCTTTCATTCCATATATCAATTACCCACCTTACATTCCATATATCAATTCCTCACCTTACATTCTATATATCAAATTCCCCACCTTACATTCCATATGTCGATTCCCCACCTTACATTCCATATGACAATTCCCCACTTTTCATTCCATATGTCAATTCCCCACCTTTCATTCCATATGTCAGTTCCTCACATTACATTTCATGTGTCAATTCCCCACCTTTCATTCCATATGTCAATTCCTCACATTACATTTCATGTGTCAATTCCCCACCTTACATTCCATATGACAATTCCCCACCTTTCATTCCATATGTCAATTCCCCACCGTTCATTCCATATGTAGATTCCCCACCGTTCATTCCATATGTCAATTACCCACCTTACATTCCATCTGTCAATTCTCCACCTTTCATTCCATATATCAATGACCCACCTTACATTCCATATGTCAATTTCTCACCTTTCATTCCATATATCAATTACCCACCTTACATTCCATATGTCAATTACCCACCTTACATTCCATATGTCAATTCCCCACCTTTCATTCCATATATCAATTACCCACCTTACATTCCATATATCAATTCCTCACCTTACATTCTATATATCAAATTACCCACATTACATTCCATATGTCAATTACCCACCTTACATTCCATATGTTGATTCCCCACCTTAAATTCCATCTGTCAATTACCCACCTTTCATTCCATATATCAATTCCCCACCTTATATTCCATATGTCAATTCCTCACCTTTCATTCCATATATCAATTCCCCACCGTTCATTCCATATGTCTATTCCCCACCTTTCATTCCATATGCCAATTCCCCACCTTTCATTCCATATGTCAATTCCTCACCTTACATTCCATATGACAATTCCCCACCTTTCATTCCATATATCAATTCCCCACCTTACATTCCATATGTCAATTCCTCACCTTTCATTCCATATATCAATTACCCACCGTTCATTCCATATGTCTATTCCCCACCTTTCATTCCATATGCCAATTCCCCACCTTTCATTCCATATGTCAATTCCTCACCTTACATTCCATATGACAATTCCCCACCTTACATTCCATATGACAATTCCCCACCGTTCATTCCATATGTCGATTTCCCACCTTACATTCCATATGTCAATTTCCCACCTTACATTCCATATGTCAATTCCTCACCTTACATTCCATATGACAATTCCCCACCTTACATTCCATATGACAATTCCCCACCTTACATTCCATATGTCAATTCCCCACATTACATTCCATATGTCGATTCCCCACCTTACATTCCATATGTCGATTCCCCACCTTACATTCCATCTGTCAATTCCCCACTTTTCATTCCATATGTCAATTCCCCACCTTACATTCCATTTGACAATTCCCCACTTTTCATTCCATATGTCAATTCCCCACCTTTCATTCCATATGTCAGTTCCTCACATTACATTTCATGTGTCAATTCCCCACCTTTCATTCCATATGTCAATTCCTCACATTACATTTCCTGTGTCAATTCCCCACCTTACATTCCATATGACAATTCCCCACTTTTCATTCCATATGTCAATTCCCCACCTTTCATTCCATATGTAAGTTCCTCACATTACATTTCATGTGTCAATTCCCCACCTTTCATTCCATATGTCAATTCCTCACATTACATTTCATGTGTCAATTCCCCACCTTACATTCCATATGACAATTCCCCACCTTTCATTCCATATGTCAATTCCTCACATTACATTTCATGTGTCAATTCCCCACCTTTCATTCCATATGTCAATTCCCCACCTTACATTCCATATGTCAATTCCTCACATTACATTTCATGTGTCAATTCCCCACCTTTCATTCCATATGCCAATTCCCCACCTTTCATTCCATATGTCAATTCCTCACCTTACATTCCATATGACAATTCCCCACCTTACATTCCATATGACAATTCCCCACCGTTCATTCCATATGTCGATTTCCCACCTTACATTCCATATGTCAATTACGCACCTTACATTCCATATGTCGATTCCCCACCTTACATTCCAGCTGTCAATTACCCACCTTTCATTCCATATATCAATTCCCCACCGTTCATTCCATATGTCTATTCCCCACCTTTCATTCCATATGCCAATTCCCCACCTTTCATTCCATATGTCAATTCCTCACCTTACATTCCATATGATAATTCCCCACCTTACATTCCATATGACAATTCCCCACCGTTCATTCCATGTGTCGATTTCCCACCTTACATTCCATATGTCAATTTCCCACCTTACATTCCATGTGTCAATTCCCCACCTTACATTCCATATGACAATTCCCCACCTTTCATTCCATATGTCAATTCCTCACATTACATTTCATGTGTCAATTCCCCACCTTTCATTCCATATATCAATTACCCACCTTACATTCCATATGTCAATTACCCACCTTACATTCCATATGTTGATTCCCCACCTTACATTCCATCTGTCAATTACCCACCTTTCATTCCATATATCAATTCCCCACCTTACATTCCATATGTCAATTCCTCACCTTTCATTCCATATATCAATTCCCCACCGTTCATTCCATATGTCTATTCCCCACCTTTCATTCCATATGCCAATTCCCCACCTTTCATTCCATATATCAATTCCTCACCTTACATTCCATATGACAATTCCCCACCTTACATTCCATATGACAATTCCCACCCGTTCATTCCATATGTCGATTTCCCACCTTACATTCCATATGTCAATTTCCCACCTTACATTCCATATGTCAATTCCCCACCTTACATTCCATATGTCAATTCCTCACCTTTCATTCCATATGTCAATTCCCCACCTTACATTCCATATGTCGATTCCCCACCTTACATTCCATATGAAAATTCCCCACTTTTCATTCCATATGTCAATTCCCCACCTTTCATTCCATATGTCAGTTCCTCACATTACATTTCATGTGTCAATTCCCCACCTGTCATTCCATATGTCAATTCCTCACATTACATTTCATGTGTCAATTCCCCACCTTACATTCCATATGACAATTCCCCACCTTTCATTCCATATGTCAATTCCTCACATTACATTTCATGTGTCAATTCCAAACCTTTCATTCCATATGTCAATTCCCCACCTTACATTCCATATGTCAATTCCTCACATTACATTTCATGTGTCAATTCCCCACCTTTCATTCCATAGGCCAATTCCCCACCTTTCATTCCATATGTCAATTCCTCACCTTACATTCCATATGACAATTCCCCACCTTACATTCCATAAGACAATCCCCCAACGTTCATTCCATATGTTGATTTCCCACCTTACATTCCATATGTCAATTTCCCACCTTACATTCCATATGTCAATTCCCCACCTTACATTCCATATGTCAATTCCCCACCTTACATTCCATATGTCGATTCCCCACCTTACATTCCATATGACAATTCCCCACTTTTCATTCCATATGTCAATTCCCCATCTTTCATTCCATATGTCAGTTCCTCACATTACATTTCATGTGTCAATTCCCCACCTGTCATTCCATATGTCAATTCCTCACATTACATTTCATGTGTCAATTCCCCACCTTACATTCCATATGACAATTCCCCACCTTTCATTCCATATGTCAATTCCTCACATTACATTTCATGTGTCAATTCCCCACCTTTCATTCCATATGTCAATTCCCCACCTTACATTCCATATGTCAATTCCTCACATTACATTTCATGTGTCAATTCCCCACCTTTCATTCCATATGCCAATTCCCCACCTTTCATTCCATATGTCAATTCCTCACCTTACATTCCATATGACAATTCCCCACCTTACATTCCATATGACAATTCCCCACCGTTCATTCCATATGTCGATTTCCCACCTTACATTCCATATGTCAATTTCCCACCTTACATTCCATATGTCAATTCTCCACCTTACATTCCATATGTCAATTCCCCACCTTACATTCCATATGTCAGTTCCCCACCTTACATTCCATATGTCGATTCCCCACCTTACATTCCATATGACAATTCCCCACTTTTCATTCCATATGTCAATTCCCCACCTTTCATTCCATATATCAGTTCCTCACATTACATTTCATGTGTCAATTCCCCACCTTTCATTCCATATGTCAATTCCTCACATTACATTTCATGTGTCAATTCCCCACCTTACATTCCATATGACAATTCCCCACCTTTCATTCCATATGTCAATTCCCCACCGTTCATTCCATATGTAGATTCCCCACCTTTCATTCCATATATCAATTACCCACCTTACATTCCATATGTCAATTACCCACCTTACATTCCATATGTTGATTCCCCACCTTACATTCCATCTGTCAATTACCCACCTTTCATTCCATATATCAATTCCCCACCTTACATTCCATATGTCAATTCCTCACCTTTCATTCCATATATCAATTCCCCACCGTTCATTCCATATGTCTATTCCCCACCTTTCATTCCATATGCCAATTCCCCACCTTTCATTCCATTTGTCAATTCCTCACCTTACATTCCATATGACAATTCCCCACCTTACATTCCATATGACAATTCCCACCCGTTCATTCCATATGTCGATTTCCCACCTTACATTCCATATGTCAATTTCCCACCTTACATTCCATATGTCAATTCCCCACCTTACATTCCATATGTCAATTCCTCACCTTTCATTCCATATGTCAATTCCCCACCTTACATTCCATATGTCGATTCCCCACCTTACATTCCATTTGAAAATTCCCCACTTTTCATTCCATATGTCAATTCCCCACCTTTCATTCCATATGTCAGTTCCTCACATTACATTTCATGTGTCAATTCCCCACCTGTCATTCCATATGTCAATTCCTCACATTACATTTCATGTGTCAATTCCCAACCTTACATTCCATATGACAATTCCCCACCTTTCATTCCATATGTCAATTCCTCACATTACATTTCATGTGTCAATTCCAAACCTTTCATTCCATATGTCAATTCCCCACCTTACATTCCATATGTCAATTCCTCACATTACATTTCATGTGTCAATTCCCCACCTTTCATTCCATATGCCAATTCCCCACCTTTTATTCCATATGTCAATTCCTCACCTTACATTCCATATGACAATTCCCCACCTTACATTCCATAAGACAATCCCCCAACGTTCATTCCATATGTTGATTTCCCACCTTACATTCCATATGTCAATTTCCCACCTTACATTCCATATGTCAATTCCCCACCTTACATTCCATATGTCAATTCCCCACCTTACATTCCATATGTCAATTCCCCACCTTACATTCCATATGTCGATTCCCCACCTTACATTCCATATGATAATTCCCCACTTTTCATTCCATATGTCAATTCCCAATCTTTCATTCCATATGTCAGTTCCTCACATTACATTTCATGTGTCAATTCCCCACCTGTCATTCCATATGTCAATTCCTCACATTACATTTCATGTGTCAATTCCCCACCTTACATTCCATATGACAATTCCCCACCTTTCATTCCATATGTCAATTCCTCACATTACATTTCATGTGTCAATTCCCCACCTTTCATTCCATATGTCAATTCCCCACCTTACATTCCATATGTCAATTCCTCACATTACATTTCATGTGTCAATTCCCCACCTTTCATTCCATATGCCAATTCCCCACCTTTCATTCCATATGTCAATTCCTCACCTTACATTCCATATGACAATTCCCCACCTTACATTCCATATGACAATTCCCCACCGTTCATTCCATATGTCGATTTCCCACATTACATTCCATATGTCAATTTCCCACCTTACATTCCATATGTCAATTCTCCACCTTACATTCCATATGTCAATTCCCCACCTTACATTCCATATGTCAATTCCCCACCTTACATTCCATATGTCGATTCCCCACCTTACATTCCATATGACAATTCCCCACTTTTCATTCCATATGTCAATTCCCCACCTTTCATTCCATATGTCAGTTCCTCACATTACATTTCATGTGTCAATTCCCCACCTTTCATTCCATATGTCAATTCCTCACATTACATTTCATGTGTCAATTCCCCACCTTACATTCCATATGACAATTCCCCACCTTTCATTCCATATGTCAATTCCCCACCGTTCATTCCATATGTAGATTCCCCACCGTTCATTCCATATGTCAATTACCCACCTTACATTCCATCTGTCAATTCTCCACCTTTCATTCCATATATCAATGACCCACCTTACATTCCATATGTCAATTCCTCACCTTTCATTCCATATATCAATTACCCACCTTACATTCCATATGTCAATTACCCACCTTACATTCCATATGTCAATTCCCCACCTTTCATTCCATATATCAATTACCCACCTTACATTCCATATATCAATTCCTCACCTTACATTCTATATATCAAATTCCCCACCTTACATTCCATATGTCGATTCCCCACCTTACATTCCATATGACAATTCCCCACTTTTCATTCCATATGTCAATTCCCCACCTTTCATTCCATATGTCAGTTCCTCACATTACATTTCATGTGTCAATTCCCCACCTTTCATTCCATATGTCAATTCCTCACATTACATTTCATGTGTCAATTCCCCACCTTACATTCCATATGACAATTCCCCACCTTTCATTCCATATGTCAATTCCCCACCGTTCATTCCATATGTAGATTCCCCACCGTTCATTCCATATGTCAATTACCCACCTTACATTCCATCTGTCAATTCTCCACCTTTCATTCCATATATCAATGACCCACCTTACATTCCATATGTCAATTTCTCACCTTTCATTCCATATATCAATTACCCACCTTACATTCCATATGTCAATTACCCACCTTACATTCCATATGTCAATTCCCCACCTTTCATTCCATATATCAATTACCCACCTTACATTCCATATATCAATTCCTCACCTTACATTCTATATATCAAATTACCCACATTACATTCCATATGTCAATTACCCACCTTACATTCCATATGTTGATTCCCCACCTTAAATTCCATCTGTCAATTACCCACCTTTCATTCCATATATCAATTCCCCACCTTATATTCCATATGTCAATTCCTCACCTTTCATTCCATATATCAATTCCCCACCGTTCATTCCATATGTCTATTCCCCACCTTTCATTCCATATGCCAATTCCCCACCTTTCATTCCATATGTCAATTCCTCACCTTACATTCCATATGACAATTCCCCACCTTACATTCCATATGACAATTCCCCACCTTACATTCCATATGACAATTCCCCACCGTTCATTCCATATGTCGATTTCCCACCTTACATTCCATATGTCAATTTCCCACCTTACATTCCATATGTCAATTCCTCACCTTACATTCCATATGACAATTCCCCACCTTACATTCCATATGACAATTCCCCACCTTACATTCCATATGTCAGTTCCTCACATTACATTTCATGTGTCAATTCCTCACCTTTCATTCCATATGTCAATTCCTCACATTACATTTCCTGTGTCAATTCCCCACCTTACATTCCATATGACAATTCCCCACTTTTCATTCATATGTCAATTCCCCACCTTTCATTCCATATGTCAGTTCCTCACATTACATTTCATGTGTCAATTCCCCACCTGTCATTCCATATGTCAATTCCTCACATTACATTTCATGTGTCAATTCCCCACCTTACATTCCATATGACAATTCCCCACCTTTCATTCCATATGTCAATTCCTCACATTACATTTCATGTGTCAATTCCCCACCTTTCATTCCATATGTCAATTCCCCACCTTACATTCCATATGTCAATTCCTCACATTACATTTCATGTGTCAATTCCCCACCTTTCATTCCATATGCCAATTCCCCACCTTTCATTCCATATGTCAATTCCTCACCTTACATTCCATATGACAATTCCCCACCTTACATTCCATATGACAATTCCCCACCGTTCATTCCATATGTCGATTTCCCACATTACATTCCATATGTCAATTTCCCACCTTACATTCCATATGTCAATTCTCCACCTTACATTCCATATGTCAATTCCCCACCTTACATTCCATATGTCAATTCCCCACCTTACATTCCATATGTCGATTCCCCACCTTACATTCCATATGACAATTCCCCACTTTTCATTCCATATGTCAATTCCCCACCTTTCATTCCATATGTCAGTTCCTCACATTACATTTCATGTGTCAATTCCCCACCTTTCATTCCATATGTCAATTCCTCACATTACATTTCATGTGTCAATTCCCCACTTTACATTCCATATGACAATTCCCCACCTTTCATTCCATATGTCAATTCCCCACCGTTCATTCCATATGTAGATTCCCCACCGTTCATTCCATATGTCAATTACCCACCTTACATTCCATCTGTCAACTCTCCACCTTTCATTCCATATATCAATGACCCACCTTACATTCCATATGTCAATTCCTCACCTTTCATTCCATATATCAATTACCCACCTTACATTCCATATGTCAATTACCCACCTTACATTCCATATGTCAATTCCCCACCTTTCATTCCATATATCAATTACCCACCTTACATTCCATATATCAATTCCTCACCTTACATTCCATATATCAAATTACCCACCTTACATTCCATATGTCAATTACCCACCTTACATTCCATATGTCGATTCCCCACCTTAAATTCCATCTGTCAATTACCCACCTTTCATTCCATATATCAATTCCCCACCTTACATTCCATATGTCAATTCCTCACCTTTCATTCCATATATCAATTACCCACCGTTCATTCCATATGTCTATTCCCCACCTTTCATTCCATATGCCAATTCCCCACCTTTCATTCCATATGTCAATTCCTCACCTTACATTCCATATGACAATTCCCCACCTTACATTCCATATGACAATTCCCCACCGTTCATTCCATATGTCGATTTCCCACCTTACATTCCATATGTCAATTTCCCACCTTACATTCCATATGTCAATTCCTCACCTTACATTCCATATGACAATTCCCCACCTTACATTCCATATGACAATTCCCCACCTTACATTCCATATGTCAATTCCCCACATTACATTCCATATGTCGATTCCCCACCTTACATTCCATATGTCGATTCCCCACCTTACATTCCATCTGTCAATTCCCCACTTTTCATTCCATATGTCAATTCCCCACCTTACATTCCATTTGACAATTCCCCACTTTTCATTCCATATGTCAATTCCCCACCTTTCATTCCATATGTCAGTTCCTCACATTACATTTCATGTGTCAATTCCCCACCTTTCATTCCATATGTCAATTCCTCACATTACATTTCCTGTGTCAATTCCCCACCTTACATTCCATATGACAATTCCCCACTTTTCATTCCATATGTCAATTCCCCACCTTTCATTCCATATGTAAGTTCCTCACATTACATTTCATGTGTCAATTCCCCACCTTTCATTCCATATGTCAATTCCTCACATTACATTTCATGTGTCAATTCCCCACCTTACATTCCATATGACAATTCCCCACCTTTCATTCCATATGTCAATTCCTCACATTACATTTCATGTGTCAATTCCCCACCTTTCATTCCATATGTCAATTCCCCACCTTACATTCCATATGTCAATTCCTCACATTACATTTCATGTGTCAATTCCCCACCTTTCATTCCATATGCCAATTCCCCACCTTTCATTCCATATGTCAATTCCTCACCTTACATTCCATATGACAATTCCCCACCTTACATTCCATATGACAATTCCCCACCGTTCATTCCATATGTCGATTTCCCACCTTACATTCCATATGTCAATTACGCACCTTACATTCCATATGTCGATTCCCCACCTTACATTCCAGCTGTCAATTACCCACCTTTCATTCCATATATCAATTCCCCACCGTTCATTCCATATGTCTATTCCCCACCTTTCATTCCATATGCCAATTCCCCACCTTTCATTCCATATGTCAATTCCTCACCTTACATTCCATATGATAATTCCCCACCTTACATTCCATATGACAATTCCCCACCGTTCATTCCATGTGTCGATTTCCCACCTTACATTCCATATGTCAATTTCCCACCTTACATTCCATGTGTCAATTCCCCACCTTACATTCCATATGACAATTCCCCACCTTTCATTCCATATGTCAATTCCTCACATTACATTTCATGTGTCAATTCCCCACCTTTCATTCCATATATCAATTACCCACCTTACATTCCATATGTCAATTACCCACCTTACATTCCATATGTTGATTCCCCACCTTACATTCCATCTGTCAATTACCCACCTTTCATTCCATATATCAATTCCCCACCTTACATTCCATATGTCAATTCCTCACCTTTCATTCCATATATCAATTCCCCACCGTTCATTCCATATGTCTATTCCCCACCTTTCATTCCATATGCCAATTCCCCACCTTTCATTCCATATATCAATTCCTCACCTTACATTCCATATGACAATTCCCCACCTTACATTCCATATGACAATTCCCACCCGTTCATTCCATATGTCGATTTCCCACCTTACATTCCATATGTCAATTTCCCACCTTACATTCCATATGTCAATTCCCCACCTTACATTCCATATGTCAATTCCTCACCTTTCATTCCATATGTCAATTCCCCACCTTACATTCCATATGTCGATTCCCCACCTTACATTCCATATGAAAATTCCCCACTTTTCATTCCATATGTCAATTCCCCACCTTTCATTCCATATGTCAGTTCCTCACATTACATTTCATGTGTCAATTCCCCACCTGTCATTCCATATGTCAATTCCTCACATTACATTTCATGTGTCAATTCCCCACCTTACATTCCATATGACAATTCCCCACCTTTCATTCCATATGTCAATTCCTCACATTACATTTCATGTGTCAATTCCAAACCTTTCATTCCATATGTCAATTCCCCACCTTACATTCCATATGTCAATTCCTCACATTACATTTCATGTGTCAATTCCCCACCTTTCATTCCATAGGCCAATTCCCCACCTTTCATTCCATATGTCAATTCCTCACCTTACATTCCATATGACAATTCCCCACCTTACATTCCATAAGACAATCCCCCAACGTTCATTCCATATGTTGATTTCCCACCTTACATTCCATATGTCAATTTCCCACCTTACATTCCATATGTCAATTCCCCACCTTACATTCCATATGTCAATTCCCCACCTTACATTCCATATGTCGATTCCCCACCTTACATTCCATATGACAATTCCCCACTTTTCATTCCATATGTCAATTCCCCATCTTTCATTCCATATGTCAGTTCCTCACATTACATTTCATGTGTCAATTCCCCACCTGTCATTCCATATGTCAATTCCTCACATTACATTTCATGTGTCAATTCCCCACCTTACATTCCATATGACAATTCCCCACCTTTCATTCCATATGTCAATTCCTCACATTACATTTCATGTGTCAATTCCCCACCTTTCATTCCATATGTCAATTCCCCACCTTACATTCCATATGTCAATTCCTCACATTACATTTCATGTGTCAATTCCCCACCTTTCATTCCATATGCCAATTCCCCACCTTTCATTCCATATGTCAATTCCTCACCTTACATTCCATATGACAATTCCCCACCTTACATTCCATATGACAATTCCCCACCGTTCATTCCATATGTCGATTTCCCACCTTACATTCCATATGTCAATTTCCCACCTTACATTCCATATGTCAATTCTCCACCTTACATTCCATATGTCAATTCCCCACCTTACATTCCATATGTCAGTTCCCCACCTTACATTCCATATGTCGATTCCCCACCTTACATTCCATATGACAATTCCCCACTTTTCATTCCATATGTCAATTCCCCACCTTTCATTCCATATATCAGTTCCTCACATTACATTTCATGTGTCAATTCCCCACCTTTCATTCCATATGTCAATTCCTCACATTACATTTCATGTGTCAATTCCCCACCTTACATTCCATATGACAATTCCCCACCTTTCATTCCATATGTCAATTCCCCACCGTTCATTCCATATGTAGATTCCCCACCTTTCATTCCATATATCAATTACCCACCTTACATTCCATATGTCAATTACCCACCTTACATTCCATATGTTGATTCCCCACCTTACATTCCATCTGTCAATTACCCACCTTTCATTCCATATATCAATTCCCCACCTTACATTCCATATGTCAATTCCTCACCTTTCATTCCATATATCAATTCCCCACCGTTCATTCCATATGTCTATTCCCCACCTTTCATTCCATATGCCAATTCCCCACCTTTCATTCCATTTGTCAATTCCTCACCTTACATTCCATATGACAATTCCCCACCTTACATTCCATATGACAATTCCCACCCGTTCATTCCATATGTCGATTTCCCACCTTACATTCCATATGTCAATTTCCCACCTTACATTCCATATGTCAATTCCCCACCTTACATTCCATATGTCAATTCCTCACCTTTCATTCCATATGTCAATTCCCCACCTTACATTCCATATGTCGATTCCCCACCTTACATTCCATATGAAAATTCCCCACTTTTCATTCCATATGTCAATTCCCCACCTTTCATTCCATATGTCAGTTCCTCACATTACATTTCATGTGTCAATTCCCCACCTGTCATTCCATATGTCAATTCCTCACATTACATTTCATGTGTCAATTCCCAACCTTACATTCCATATGACAATTCCCCACCTTTCATTCCATATGTCAATTCCTCACATTACATTTCATGTGTCAATTCCAAACCTTTCATTCCATATGTCAATTCCCCACCTTACATTCCATATGTCAATTCCTCACATTACATTTCATGTGTCAATTCCCCACCTTTCATTCCATATGCCAATTCCCCACCTTTTATTCCATATGTCAATTCCTCACCTTACATTCCATATGACAATTCCCCACCTTACATTCCATAAGACAATCCCCCAACGTTCATTCCATATGTTGATTTCCCACCTTACATTCCATATGTCAATTTCCCACCTTACATTCCATATGTCAATTCCCCACCTTACATTCCATATGTCAATTCCCCACCTTACATTCCATATGTCAATTCCCCACCTTACATTCCATATGTCGATTCCCCACCTTACATTCCATATGACAATTCCCCACTTTTCATTCCATATGTCAATTCCCCATCTTTCATTCCATATGTCAGTTCCTCACATTACATTTCATGTGTCAATTCCCCACCTGTCATTCCATATGTCAATTCCTCACATTACATTTCATGTGTCAATTCCCCACCTTACATTCCATATGACAATTCCCCACCTTTCATTCCATATGTCAATTCCTCACATTACATTTCATGTGTCAATTCCCCACCTTTCATTCCATATGTCAATTCCCCACCTTACATTCCATATGTCAATTCCTCACATTACATTTCATGTGTCAATTCCCCACCTTTCATTCCATATGCCAATTCCCCACCTTTCATTCCATATGTCAATTCCTCACCTTACATTCCATATGACAATTCCCCACCTTACATTCCATATGACAATTCCCCACCGTTCATTCCATATGTCGATTTCCCACATTACATTCCATATGTCAATTTCCCACCTTACATTCCATATGTCAATTCTCCACCTTACATTCCATATGTCAATTCCCCACCTTACATTCCATATGTCAATTCCCCACCTTACATTCCATATGTCGATTCCCCACCTTACATTCCATATGACAATTCCCCACTTTTCATTCCATATGTCAATTCCCCACCTTTCATTCCATATGTCAGTTCCTCACATTACATTTCATGTGTCAATTCCCCACCTTTCATTCCATATGTCAATTCCTCACATTACATTTCATGTGTCAATTCCCCACCTTACATTCCATATGACAATTCCCCACCTTTCATTCCATATGTCAATTCCCCACCGTTCATTCCATATGTAGATTCCCCACCGTTCATTCCATATGTCAATTACCCACCTTACATTCCATCTGTCAATTCTCCACCTTTCATTCCATATATCAATGACCCACCTTACATTCCATATGTCAATTCCTCACCTTTCATTCCATATATCAATTACCCACCTTACATTCCATATGTCAATTACCCACCTTACATTCCATATGTCAATTCCCCACCTTTCATTCCATATATCAATTACCCACCTTACATTCCATATATCAATTCCTCACCTTACATTCTATATATCAAATTACCCACCTTACATTCCATATGTCAATTACCCACCTTACATTCCATATGTTGATTCCCCACCTTAAATTCCATCTGTCAATTACCCACCTTTCATTCCATATATCAATTCCCCACCTTATATTCCATATGTCAATTCCTCACCTTTCATTCCATATATCAATTCCCCACCGTTCATTCCATATGTCTATTCCCCACCTTTCATTCCATATGCCAATTCCCCACCTTTCATTCCATATGTCAATTCCTCACCTTACATTCCATATGACAATTCCCCACCTTACATTCCATATGACAATTCCCCACCTTACATTCCATATGACAATTCCCCACCGTTCATTCCATATGTCGATTTCCCACCTTACATTCCATATGTCAATTTCCCACCTTACATTCCATATGTCAATTCCTCACCTTACATTCCATATGACAATTCCCCACCTTACATTCCATATGACAATTACCCACCTTACATTCCATATGTCAATTCCCCACATTACATTCCATATGTCGATTCCCCACCTTACATTCCATATGTCGATTCCCCACCTTACATTCCATCTGTCAATTCCCCACTTTTCATTCCATATGTCAATTCCCCACCTTACATTCCATCTGACAATTCCCCACTTTTCATTCCATATGTCAATTCCCCACCTTTCATTCCATATGTCAGTTCCTCACATTACATTTCATGTGTCAATTCCCCACCTTTCATTCCATATGTCAATTCCTCACATTACATTTCCTGTGTCAATTCCCCACCTTACATTCCATATGACAATTCCCCACTTTTCATTCCATATGTCAATTCCCCACCTTTCATTCCATATGTAAGTTCCTCACATTACATTTCATGTGTCAATTCCCCACCTTTCATTCCATATGTCAATTCCTCACATTACATTTCATGTGTCAATTCCCCACCTTACATTATATATGACAATTCCCCACCTTTCATTCCATATGTCAATTCCTCACATTACATTTCATGTGTCAATTCCCCACCTTTCATTCCATATGTCAATTCCCCACCTTACATTCCATATGTCAATTCCTCACATTACATTTCATGTGTCAATTCCCCACCTTTCATTCCATATGCCAATTCCCCACCTTTCATTCCATATGTCAATTCCTCACCTTACATTCCATATGACAATTCCCCACCTTACATTCCATATGACAATTCCCCACCGTTCATTCCATATGTCGATTTCCCACCTTACATTCCATATGTCAATTACGCACCTTACATTCCATATGTCGATTCCCCACCTTACATTCCAGCTGTCAATTACCCACCTTTCATTCCATATATCAATTCCCCACCGTTCATTCCATATGTCTATTCCCCACCTTTCATTCCATATGCCAATTCCCCACCTTTCATTCCATATGTCAATTCCTCACCTTACATTCCATATGACAATTCCCCACCTTACATTCCATATGACAATTCCCCACCGTTCATTCCATTTGTCGATTTCCCACCTTACATTCCATATGTCAATTTCCCACCTTACATTCCATGTGTCAATTCCCCACCTTACATTCCATATGACAATTCCCCACCTTTCATTCCATATGTCAATTCCTCACATTACATTTCATGTGTCAATTCCCCACCTTTCATTCCATATGTCAATTCCCCACCTTACATTCCATATGTCAATTCCTCACATTACGTTTCATGTGTCAATTCCCCACCTTTCATTCCATATGCCAATTCCCCACCTTTCATTCCATATGTCAATTCCTCACCTTACATTCCATATGACAATTCCCCACCTTACATTCCATATGACAATTCCCACCCGTTCATTCCATATGTCGATTTCCCACCTTACATTCCATATGTCAATTTCCCACCTTACATTCCATATGTCAATTCCCCACCTTACATTCCATATGTCAATTCCTCACCTTTCATTCCATATGTCAATTCCCCACCTTACATTCCATATGTCGATTCCCCACCTTACATTCCATATGAAAATTCCCCACTTTTCATTCCATATGTCAATTCCCCACCTTTCATTCCATATGTCAGTTCCTCACATTACATTTCATGTGTCAATTCCCCACCTGTCATTCCATATGTCAATTCCTCACATTACATTTCATGTGTCAATTCCCCACCTTACATTCCATATGACAATTCCCCACCTTTCATTCCATATGTCAATTCCTCACATTACATTTCATGTGTCAATTCCAAACCTTTCATTCCATATGTCAATTCCCCACCTTACATTCCATATGTCAATTCCTCACATTACATTTCATGTGTCAATTCCCCACCTTTCATTCCATATGCCAATTCCCCACCTTTCATTCCATATGTCAATTCCTCACCTTACATTCCATATGACAATTCCCCACCTTACATTCCATAAGACAATCCCCCAACGTTCATTCCATATGTTGATTTCCCACCTTACATTCCATATGTCAATTTCCCACCTTACATTCCATATGTCAATTCCCCACCTTACATTCCATATGTCAATTCCCCACCTTACATTCCATATGTCAATTCCCCACCTTACATTCCATATGTCGATTCCCCACCTTACATTCCATATGACAATTCCCCACTTTTCATTCCATATGTCAATTCCCCATCTTTCATTCCATATGTCAGTTCCTCACATTACATTTCATGTGTCAATTCCCCACCTGTCATTCCATATGTCAATTCCTCACATTACATTTCATGTGTCAATTCCCCACCTTACATTCCATATGACAATTCCCCACCTTTCATTCCATATGTCAATTCCTCACATTACATTTCATGTGTCAATTCCCCACCTTTCATTCCATATGTCAATTCCCCACCTTACATTCCATATGTCAATTCCTCACATTACATTTCATGTGTCAATTCCCCACCTTTCATTCCATATGCCAATTCCCCACCTTTCATTCCATATGTCAATTCCTCACCTTACATTCCATATGACAATTCCCCACCTTACATTCCATATGACAATTCCCCACCGTTCATTCCATATGTCGATTTCCCACCTTACATTCCATATGTCAATTTCCCACCTTACATTCCATATGTCAATTCTCCACCTTACATTCCATATGTCAATTCCCCACCTTACATTCCATATGTCAATTCCCCACCTTACATTCCATATGTCGATTCCCCACCTTACATTCCATATGACAATTCCCCACTTTTCATTCCATATGTCAATTCCCCACCTTTCATTCCATATGTCAGTTCCTCACATTACATTTCATGTGTCAATTCCCCACCTTTCATTCCATATGTCAATTCCTCACATTACATTTCATGTGTCAATTCCCCACCTTACATTCCATATGACAATTCCCCACCTTTCATTCCATATGTCAATTCCCCACCGTTCATTCCATATGTAGATTCCCCACCGTTCATTCCATATGTCAATTACCCACCTTACATTCCATCTGTCAATTCTCCACCTTTCATTCCATATATCAATGACCCACCTTACATTCCATATGTCAATTCCTCACCTTTCATTCCATATATCAATTACCCACCTTACATTCCATATGTCAATTACCCACCTTACATTCCATATGTCAATTCCCCACCTTTCATTCCATATATCAATTACCCACCTTACATTCCATATATCAATTCCTCACCTTACATTCTATATATCAAATTACCCACCTTACATTCCATATGTCAATTACCCACCTTACATTCCATATGTTGATTCCCCACCTTAAATTCCATCTGTCAATTACCCACCTTTCATTCCATATATCAATTCCCCACCTTATATTCCATATGTCAATTCCTCACCTTTCATTCCATATATCAATTCCCCACCGTTCATTCCATATGTCTATTCCCCACCATTCATTCCATATGCCAATTCCCCACCTTTCATTCCATATGTCAATTCCTCACCTTACATTCCATATGACAATTCCCCACCTTACATTCCATATGACAATTCCCCACCTTACATTCCATATGACAATTCCCCACCGTTCATTCCATATGTCGATTTCCCACCTTACATTCCATATGTCAATTTCCCACCTTACATTCCATATGTCAATTCCTCACCTTACATTCCATATGACAATTCCCCACCTTACATTCCATATGACAATTCCCCACCTTACATTCCATATGTCAATTCCCCACATTACATTCCATATGTCGATTCCCCACCTTACATTCCATATGTCGATTCCCCACCTTACATTCCATCTGTCAATTCCCCACTTTTCATTCCATATGTCAATTCCCCACCTTACATTCCATCTGACAATTCCCCACTTTTCATTCCATATGTCAATTCCCCACCTTTCATTCCATATGTCAGTTCCTCACATTACATTTCATGTGTCAATTCCCCACCTTTCATTCCATATGTCAATTCCTCACATTACATTTCCTGTGTCAATTCCCCACCTTACATTCCATATGACAATTCCCCACTTTTCATTCCATATGTCAATTCCCCACCTTTCATTCCATATGTAAGTTCCTCACATTACATTTCATGTGTCAATTCCCCACCTTTCATTCCATATGTCAATTCCTCACATTACATTTCATGTGTCAATTCCCCACCTTACATTCCATATGACAATTCCCCACCTTTCATTCCATATGTCAATTCCTCACATTACATTTCATGTGTCAATTCCCCACCTTTCATTCCATATGTCAATTCCCCACCTTACATTCCATATGTCAATTCCTCACATTACATTTCATGTGTCAATTCCCCACCTTTCATTCCATATGCCAATTCCCCACCTTTCATTCCATATGTCAATTCCTCACCTTACATTCCATATGACAATTCCCCACCTTACATTCCATATGACAATTCCCCACCGTTCATTCCATATGTCGATTTCCCACCTTACATTCCATATGTCAATTACGCACCTTACATTCCATATGTCGATTCCCCACCTTACATTCCAGCTGTCAATTACCCACCTTTCATTCCATATATCAATTCCCCACCGTTCATTCCATATGTCTATTCCCCACCTTTCATTCCATATGCCAATTCCCCACCTTTCATTCCATATGTCAATTCCTCACCTTACATTCCATATGACAATTCCCCACCTTACATTCCATATGACAATTCCCCACCGTTCATTCCATTTGTCGATTTCCCACCTTACATTCCATATGTCAATTTCCCACCTTACATTCCATGTGTCAATTCCCCACCTTACATTCCATATGACAATTCCCCACCTTTCATTCCATATGTCAATTCCTCACATTACATTTCATGTGTCAATTCCCCACCTTTCATTCCATATGTCAATTCCCCACCTTACATTCCATATGTCAATTCCTCACATTACATTTCATGTGTCAATTCCCCACCTTTCATTCCATATGCCAATTCCCCACCTTTCATTCCATATGTCAATTCCTCACCTTACATTCCATATGACAATTCCCCACCTTACATTCCATATGACAATTCCCCACCGTTCATTCCATATGTCGATTTCCCACCTTACATTCCATATGTCAATTTCCCACCTTACATTCCATATGTCAATTCCCCACCTTACATTCAATATGTAAATTCCCCACCTTACATTCCATATGTCAATTCCCCACCTTACATTCCATATGTCGATTCCCCACCTTTCATTCCATATGACAATTCCCCACTTTTCATTCCATATGTCAATTCCCCACCTTTCATTCCATATGTCAGTTCCTCACATTACATTTCATGTGTCAATTCCCCACCTTTCATTCCATATGTCAATTCCTCACATTACATTTCATGTGTCAATTCCCCACCTTACATGCCGTATGACAATTCCCCACCTTTCATTCCATATGTCAATTCCCCACCGTTCATTCCATATGTCAATTCCTCACATTACATTTCATGTGTCAATTCCCCACCTTACATTCCATATGTCAATTCCCCACCTTACATTCCATATGACAATTCCTCACATTACATTTCATGTGTCAATTCCCCACCTTACATTCCATATGTCAATTCCTCACCTTTCATTCCATATGTCAATTCCTAAAATTACATTTCATGTGTCAATTCCCCACCTTACATTCCATATGACAATTCCCCACCTTTCATTCCATATGTCAATTCCTCACATTACATTTCATGTGTCAATTCCCCACCTTACATTCCATTTGTCAATTCCCCACCTTACATTCCATATGACAATTCCCCACCTTTCATTCCATATGTCAATTCCTCACATTACATTTCATGTGTCAATTCCCCACCTTACATTCTGTATGACAATTCCCCACCTTACATTCCATATGACAATTCCCCACCTTACATTCCATATGTCAATTACCCACCTTACATTCCATCTGTCAATTCTCCACCTTTCATTCCATATATCAATTACCCACCTTACATTCCATATGTCAATTCCTCACCTTTCATTCCATATATCAATTACCCACCTTACATTCCATATGTCAATTACCCACCTTACATTCCATATGTCAATTCCTCACCTTTCATTCCATATATCAATTACCCACCTTACATTCCATATGTCAATTACCCACCTTACATTCCATATGTCAATTACCCACCTTACATTCCATATATCAATTACCCACCTTACATTCCATATATCAATTACCCACCTTACATTCTATATGTCAATTCCCCACCTTTCATTCGATATATCAATTACCCACCTTACATTCCATATATCAATTCCTCACCTTACATTCCATATATCAAATTACCCACCTTACATTCCATCTGTCAATTCCCCACCTTTCATTCCATATATCAATTATCCACCTTACATTCCATATATCAATTACCCACCTTACATTCCATATATCAATTATCCACCTTACATTCCATATGTCAATTACCCACCTTACATTCCATATATCAATTATCCACCTTACATTCCATATGTCAATTCCTCACCTTTCATTCCATATATCAATTACCCACCTTACATTCCATATGTCAATTACCCACCTTACATTCCATATGTCAATTCCCCACCTTAAATTCCATCTGTCAATTACCCACCTTTCATTCCATATATCAATTCCCCATCTTACATTTCATATGTCAATTCCTCACCTTTCATTCCATATATCAATTCCCCACCTTACATTCCATATGACAATTCCCCACCTTACATTCCATATGACAATTCCCCACCGTTCATTCCATATGTCGATTTCCCACCTTATATTCCATATGTCAATTTCTCACCTTACATTCCATATGTCAATTCCCCACCTTACATTCCATATGTCAATTCCCCACCTTACATTCCATATGTCAATTCCCCACCTTACATTCCATATGTCGATTCCCCACCTTACATTCCATATGACAATTCCCCACTTTTCATTCCATATGTCAATTCCCCACCTTTCATTCCATATGTCAGTTCCTCACATTACATTTCATATGTCAATTCCCCACCTGTCATTCCATATGTCAATTCCCCACCTTACATTCCATATGTCGATTCCCCACCTTACATTCCATATGACAATTCCCCACTTTTCATTCCATATGTCAATTCCCCACCTTACATTCCATATGTCGATTCCCCACCTTACATTCCATATGTCAATTCCCCACCTTTCATTCCATATATCAATTCCTCACATTACATTTCATGTGTCAATTCCCCACCTTACATTCCATATGACAATTCCCCACTTTTCATTCCATATGTCAATTCCCCACCTTACATTCCATATGACAATTCCCCACTTTTCATTCCATATGTCAATTCCCCACCTTACATTCCATATGACAATTCCCCACCTTTCATTCCATATGTCAGTTCCTCACATTACATTTCATGTGTCAATTCCCCACCTTTCATTCCATATGTCAATTCCTCACATTACATTTCATGTGTCAATTCCCCACATTACATTCCATATGACAATTCCCCACCTTTCATTCCATATGTCAATTCCTCACATTACATTTCATGTGTCAATTCCCCACCTTTCATTCTATATGTCAATTCCCCACCTTACATTCCATATGTCAATTCCTCACATTACATTTCATGCGTCAATTCCCCAACTTTCATTCCATATGCCAATTCCCCACCTTTCATTCCATATGTCAATTCCTCACCTTACATTCCATATGACAATTCCCCACCTTACATTCCATATGACAATTCCCCACCGTTCATTCCATATGTCGATTTCCCACCTTACATTCCATATGTCAATTTCCCACCTTACATTCCATATGTCAATTCCCCACCTTACATTCCATATGTCAATTCCCCACCTTACATTCCATATGTCAATTCCCCACCTTACATTCCATATGACAATTCCCCACTTTTCATTCCATATGTCAATTCCCCACTTACATTCCATATGTCGATTCCCCACCTTACATTCCATATGACAATTCCCCACTTTTCATTCCATATGTCAATTCCCCACCTTTCATTCCATATGTCAGTTCCTCACATTACATTTCATGTGTCAATTCCCCACCTTTCATTCCATATGTCAATTCCTCACATTACATTTCATGTGTCAATTCCCCACCTTTCATTCCATATGTCAATTCCTCACATTACATTTCATGTGTCAATTCCCCACCTTTCATTCCATATGCCAATTCCCCACCTTTCATTCCATATGTCAATTCCCCACCTTACATTCCATATGACAATTCCCCACCATTCATTCCATATGTTCATTCCCCACCGTTCATTCCATATGTCAATTCCCCACCTTTCATTCCATATGTCAATTCCCCACCTTTCATTCCATATATCAATTCCCCACCTTACATTCCATATGTCTATTCCCCACCTTTCATTCCATATTCAATTCCCCATGTTACATTTCATGCGTCAATTCCCTGGAGATACAAGAGACCTGTAGAGTGGTAATGAAAGAAAGACCGGTAGAGGTAAGAGATGAGTAGAGTGGTAATGAAAGAGAGACTGGGAAGAGGTAAGAGATGTGTAGAGTGGTAATAAAAAACAGACTAGGAAGAGGTAAGAGATGAGTAGAGTGGTAAATGAAAGAGAGACTGGGAGCGAACGAACGAACAAACAAACTTTATTTTAAAAGGGTTAAGAATTGGGCACGCAGGCCCGTCTAACATTCTTCCCTTCTATCACTCTCTTTCATACATTATTTCATTCACACATCATTCAAGGCTAACAAAGAACAGCAACAATATAAAAGATATGCATTAGTGTATGGAAGGGAAGAGGTAAGAGATGAGTAGAGTGGTAATGAAACAGAGACTGGGAAGAGGTAAGAGATGAGTAGAGTGGTAATGAAAGAGAGACTGGGAAGAGATGTGTAGAGTGGTAATGAAAGAGAGATTGGGAAGAGATGAGTAGAGTAATGAAAGAGAGATTGGGAAGAGATGAGTAGAGTAATGAAAGAGAGACTGGGAAGAGATGTGTAGAGTGGTAATGAAAGAAAGACTGGTAGAGGTAAGAGATGTGTAGAGTGGTAATGAAAGAGAGACTGGTAGAGGTAAGAGATGTGTAGAGTGGTAATGAAAGAGAGACTGGGAAGAGGTAAGAGATAAGTAAAGTGGTAATGAAAGAGAGACTGGGAAGAGGTAAGAGATAAGTAGAGTGGTAATGAAAGAGAGACTGGTAGAGGTAAGAGATGTGTAGAGTGGTAATAAAAGAGAGACTGGGAAGAGATGTGTAGAGTGGTAATGAAAGAAAGACTGGGAAGAGGTAAGAGATAAGTAGAGTGGTAATGAAAGAGAGACTGGGAAGAGGTAAGAGATGAGTAGAGTGGTAATGAAAGAGAGACTGGGAAGAGGTAAGAGATGAGTAGAGTGGTAATGAAAGAGAGACTAGGAAGAGGTAAGAGATGTGTAGAGTGGTAATGAAAGAGAGACTGGAAAGAGGTAAGAGATGTGTAGAGTGGTAATGAAAGAGAGACTGGGAAGAGATGTGTAGAGTGGTAATGAAAGAAAGACTGGTAGAGGTAAGAGATGTGTAGAGTGGTAATGAAAGAGAGACTGGGAAGAGATGTGTAGAGTGGTAATGAAAGAAAGACTGGTAGAGGTAAGAGATGTGTAGAGTGGTAATGAAAGAAAGACTGGTAGAGGTAAGAGATGTGTAGAGTGGTAATGAAAGAGAGACTGGGAAGAGATGTGTAGAGTGGTAATGAAAGAAAGACTGGGAAGAGGTAAGAGATAAGTAGAGTGGTAATGAAAGAGAGACTGGGAAGGGGTAAGAGATGAGTAGAGTGGTAATGAAAGAGAGACTGGGAAGAGGTAAGAGATGTGTAGAGTGGTAATGAAAGAGAGACTGGGAAGAGGTAAGAGATGTGTAGAGTGGTAATGAAAGAGAGACTGGGAAGAGGTAAGAGATGTGTAGAGTGGTAATGAAAGAGAGACTGGGAAGAGGTAAGAGATGTGTAGAGTGGTAATGAAAGAGAGACTGGGAAGAGGTAAGAGATAAGTAGAGTGGTAATGAAAGAAAGACCGGTAGAGGTAAGAGATGAGTAGAGTGGTAATGAAAGAGAGACTGGGAAGAGGTAAGAGATGTGTACAGTGGTAATGAAAGAGAGACTGGGATGAGGTAAGAGATGTGTAGAGTGGTAATGAAAGAGAGACTTGGAAGAGGTAAGAGATGTGTAGAGTGGTAATGAAAGAGAGACTGGTAAGAGGTAAGAGATGTGTAGAGTGGTAATGAAAGAGAGACTGGGAAGAGATGTGTAGAGTGGTAATGAAAGAGAGACTGGGAAGAGGTAAGAGATGAGTAGAGTGGTAATGAAAGAGAGACTGGGAAGATATGTGTAGAGTGGTAATGAAAGAGAGATTAGGAAGAGGTAAGAGATGAGTAGAGTGGTAATGAAAGAGAGACTGGGAAGAGGTAAGAGATGAGTAGAGTGGTAATGAAAGAGAGACTGGGAAGAGGTAAGAGATGAGTAGAGTGGTAATGAAAGAGAGACTGGGAAGAGATGTGTAGAGTGGTAATGAAAGAGAGATTGGGAAGAGATGAGTAGAGTAATGAAAGAGAGACTGGGAAGAGGAGTAGAGTAATGAAAGAGAGATTGGGAAGAGATTAGTAGAGTAATGAAAGAGAGACTGGGAAGAGATGTGTAGAGTGGTAATGAAAGAAAGACTGGTAGAGGTAAGAGATGTGTAGAGTGGTAATGAAAGAGAGACTGGTAGAGGTAAGAGATGTGTAGAGTGGTAATGAAAGAGAGACTGGGAAGAGGTAAGAGATAAGTAGAGTGGTAATGAAAGAGAGACTGGGAAGAGGTAAGAGATAAGTAGAGTGGTAATGAAAGAGAGACTGGTAGAGGTAAGAGATGTGTAGAGTGGTAATGAAAGAGAGACTGGGAAGAGATGTGTAGAGTGGTAATGAAAGAAAGACTGGGAAGAGGTAAGAGATAAGTAGAGTGGTAATGAAAGAGAGACTGGGAAGAGGTAAGAGATCAGTAGAGTGGTAATGAAAGAGAGACTGGGAAGAGGTAAGAGATGAGTAGAGTGGTAATGAAAGAGAGACTGGGAAGAGGTAAGAGATGTGTAGAGTGGTAATGAAAGAGAGATTGGAAAGAGGTAAGAGATGTGTAGAGTGGTAATGAAAGAGAGACTGGGAAGAGATGTGTAGAGTGGTAATGAAAGAAAGACTGGTAGAGGTAAGAGATGTGTAGAGTGGTAATGAAATAGAGACTGGGAAGAGATGTGTAGAGTGGTAATGAAAGAAAGACTGGTAGAGGTAAGAGATGTGTAGAGTGGTAATGAAAGAAAGACTGGTAGAGGTAAGAGATGTGTAGAGTGGTAATGAAAGAGAGACTGGGAAGAGATGTGTAGAGTGGTAATGAAAGAAAGACTGGTAGAGGTAAGAGATAAGTAGAGTGGTAATGAAAGAGAGACTGGGAAGAGGTAAGAGATGAGTAGAGTGGTAATGAAAGAGAGACTGGGAAGAGGTAAGAGATATGTAGAGTGGTAATGAAAGAGAGACTGGGAAGAGGTAAGAGATGTGTAGAGTGGTAATGAAAGAGAGACTGGGAAGAGGTAAGAGATGTGTAGAGTGGTAATGAAAGAGAGACTGGGAAAAGGTAAGAGATGTGTAGAGTGGTAATGAAAGAGAGACTGGGAAGAGGTAAGAGATGCGTAGAGTGGTAATGAAAGAGAGACTGGGAAGAAGTAAGAGATAAGTAGAGTGGTAATGAAAGAAAGACCGGTAATGAAAGAGAGACTGGGAATAGGTAAGAGATGTGTAGAGTGGTAATGGAAGAGAGACTGGGAAGAGGTAAGAGATGTGTAGAGTGGTAATGAAAGAGAGACTGGGAAGAGGTAAGAGATGTGTAGAGTGGTAATGAAAGAAAGACTGGTAGAGGTAAGAGATGTGTAGAGTGGTAATGAAATAGAGACTGGGAAGAGATGTGTAGAGTGGTAATGAAAGAGAACCATGTACAACCAGTCCAACATGAGGAAATGCGATTGCAAACCGTAGCAGCAAGCATAAACACGCCACAGACCTTAACGGTTCAACGCCTAACCGCCATGTTGGCGACCGGAAGTCATGCAACATGTGGTAATGGAAGAGAAGAGAAATGTAGAGCGGTGATGGAAGATAAGAGAAATGTAGAGTGGTGATGGAAGAGAAGAGAAATGCAGAGTGGTGATGGAAGAAGAGAATGACACAGACTGGTTGAGGAAACACTTACTCAGCCCCTGGTATCTGTCATCACGGTCCAGATCCTGCGGTCCTAGAGAAAGAGGACAATAACAGGTTACAAGAGGACAACATGATCACACTGTTGAATGAATCTGTAATCTCCACAGATGGGTCCACACACAAGGCAACCAACAAGGGATTCTTTGTCAGGCCCCAAGGTGTGGAGTTCTCACTGAACTATATGGATTACCTACACAACCATTTCAGTATCAGAATAGTGATAGAGGCAGCCACTGTGGTTGTATGATGGTGTTCTAAGACTAAATTAATGTGGGTTAGGTATTGTGTTTCTAGCATTAAGTCAGCACAGTTATATGGATTAAAAACACAGAGAATGATTAAAACAGTGGCTAATGAACTAACAACTTTCACTAATTTATGCCTGTGTAGAACAGAATGACCAAAGTGGAGCTCATGGAATGACCAAATTGGAGTTAATGAAATGACCAAAGTGGAGCTCATGGAATGACCAAAGTGGAGTTAATGAAATGACCAAAGTGGAGCTCATGGAATGACCAAAGTGGAGTTAATGAAATGACCAAAGTGGAGCTCACGGAATGACCAAAGTGGAGTTAATGAAATGACCAAAGTGGAGCTCATGGAATGACCAAAGTGGAGTTAATGAAATGACCAAAGTGGAGCTCATGGAATGAACAAAGTGGAGCTCACGGAATGAACAAAGTGGAGCTCATGGAATGAACAAAGTGGAGCTCACGGAATGAACAAAGTGGAGTTAATGAAATGACCAAAGTGGAGCTCATGGAATGACCAAAGTGGAGCTCATGGAATGACCAAAGTGGAGCTCATGGAATGACCAAAGTGGAGCTCACGGACAGAATTAAACATGTATCACTGAACCAAGGGGCGAGGAAATGATGCTGGCACTGGATAGGACACACATACTGAGAACACGTGAGGACAGTATCACTATGAGGGGGCATCATGTGTAAACCTTAAATAGTGCGATAGAAAGTAGAGTAACCATGTCATTGTCTTGTACAGTGTCAATATTGTTATAAAGGATGTCAAGAGTGTTTAGCATATGACACCATGGTGCAGACGAACACTGTGACATCATAAGGACAGTTTATAAAGATGGCTGTCCCACTTTTGACATGCACCAAAGAGCTGCATTCTGTTATCTGTTTCTGAATCAGTGAAGGGGGTGAAACCGACAGAAATTCATAGGAGAATGAAGGCCCAGTATGTTGAGTATGCCTGTCAGCCTAGCAAGTGAATGAGTGGAGAAGGAAATTTCAAAATGGCGTGACTCCTGTGACAGACTGATAATGACCAGGTCAGGCACACCAGGCAATGACACCAGAGTCGATTTTTCTACAGGAATCCAAACACTTTATCGGCGTTGGAGGACAATGGTGACTATGTCAGAAAATGATACATTTGTGCTTTACTTTTTTTAGGGTATAGTCACACACACAACATTTAAGGTTTTCAACTGAAGCCCCTTTGTAGAAAGTTCCTGGTCTGGAACTACAGAGCAAACAACATCGTGGGAGACCTAAAGACACATGAAGAAGAGAATTACAGAGCAGAATAGTAAGGGGAAGACATGAAGGGAAGTGAAAGAGGTAGCAGAGGATGGGAGGGCTTGGTTGAGTTGGTTGGGGAGGGGGGGGGGGCTCTGCTCCATTTGTGGGTGACATATGTAGGACACTGGCAACGACAGCAGGACAGCGTGACATGTAGGACACTGGCAGTGACAGCAGGACAGGGTGACATATGTAGGACATTGGTGTGACAGTAGGACAGGGTGACATATGTAGGACACTGGCAGTGACAGCAGGACAGCGTGACATATGTAGGACACTGACGACGACAGCAGGACAGCGTGACATGTAGGACACTGATGGTGACAGCAGAACAGGGTGACATATGTAGGATACTGGCGATGTCAGCAGGACAGTGAGACATATGTAGGACACTGGTGGGGACAGCAGGACAGGGTGACATATGTAGGATACTGATGGAGACAACAGGACAAGGTGACATATGTAGGACACTGGTGGGGACAGCAGGACAGGGTGACATATGTAGGATACTGGCAATGACAGGACAGGGTGACATATGTAGGACATTGGTGGTGACAGCAGGACAGTGACATATGTAGGTCATTGGTGGTGACAGCAGGACAGTGACATTTGTAGGACATTGGTGGTGACAGCGGGACAGTGACATGTGTAGGACATTGGTGGTAACAGCAGGACAGGGTGACATATGTAGGATACTGGCAATGACAGGACAGGGTGACATATGTAGGACACTGGTGGTGACAGCAGGACAGGGTGACATATGTAGGACACTGGTGGGGACAGCAGGACAGGGTGACATATGTAGGATACTGATGGAGACAACAGGACAAGGTGACATATGTAGGACACTGGTGGGGACAGCAGGACAGGGTGACATATGTAGGATACTGGCAATGACAGGACAGGGTGACATATGTAGGACATTGGTGGTGACAGCAGGACAGTGACATATGTAGGTCATTGGTGGTGACAGCAGGACAGTGACATTTGTAGGACATTGGTGGTGACAGCGGGACAGTGACATGTGTAGGACATTGGTGGTAACAGCAGGACAGTGACATATGTAGGACACTGGTGGTGACAGCATGACAGTGACATATGTAAGACATTGGTGGTGATAGCAAGGCAGTGACATATGTAGGACATTGGTGGTGACAGCATGACAGGGTGACATGTGTAGGACATTGGTGGTAACAGCAGGACAGTGACATATGTAGGACATTGGTGGTGATAGCATGACAGGGTGACATGTGTAGGACATTGGTGGTGACAGTAGGACAGGGTGACATATGTAGGACATTGGTGGTGACAGCAGGACAGGGTGACATATGTAGGATACTGGTGGGGACAGCAGGATAGGGTGACATATGTAGGACATTGGTGGTGACAGCAGGATAGGGTGACATATGTAGGACATTGATGGTGACAGCAGGACAGGGTGACACATGTAGGACACTGGTGGGGACAGCAGGACAAGGTGATATATGTAGGACACTGGTGGAAACAATGGGACAGGATGAAATATAGGACACTGGCAGTGACAGCAGGACAGGGTGACATATGTAGGACACTGGTGGGGACAGCAGGACAGGGTGACATATGTAGGATACTGATGGAGACAACAGGACAAGGTGACATATGTAGGACACTGGTGGGGACAGCAGGACAGGGTGACATATGTAGGATACTGGCAATGACAGGACAGGGTGACATATGTAGGACATTGGTGGTGACAGCAGGACAGTGACATATGTAGGTCATTGGTGGTGACAGCGGGACAGTGACATATGTAGGACATTGGTGGTGACAGCAGGACAGTGACATGTGTAGGACATTGGTGGTAACAGCAGGACAGTGACATATGTAGGACATTGGTGGTGACAGCATGACAGTGACATATGTAAGACATTGGTGGTGATAGCAAGGCAGTGACATATGTAGGACATTGGTGGTGACAGCATGACAGGGTGACATGTGTAGGACATTGGTGGTAACAGCAGGACAGTGACATATGTAGGACATTAGTGGTAACAGCATGACAGGGTGACATATGTAGGACATTGGTGGTAACAGCATGACAGGGTGACATATGTAGGACATTGGTGGTGATAGCATGACAGGGTGACATGTGTAGGACATTGGTGGTGACAGCAGGACAAGGTGACATATGTAGGACATTGGTGTGACAGTAGGACAGGGTGACATATGTAGGACATTGGTGTGACAGTAGGACAGGGTGACATATGTAGGACATTGGTGTGACAGTAGGACAGGGTGACATATGTAGGACATTGGTGGTGATAGCATGACAGGGTGACATGTGTAGGACATTGGTGTGACAGTAGGACAGGATGACATATGTAGGACATTGGTGTGACAGTAGGATAGGGTGACATATGTAGGACATTGGTGGTGACAGCAGGATAGGGTGACATATGTAGGACATTGGTGTGACAGTAGGACAGGGTGACATATGTAGGACATTGGTGTGACAGTAGGACAGGGTGACATATGTAGGACATTGGTGTGACAGTAGGACAGGGTGACATATGTAGGACATTGGTGTGACAGCAGGACAGGGTGACATATGTAGGACATTGGTGTGACAGCAGGACAGGGTGACATATGTAGGACATTGGTGGTGACAGTAGGACAGGGTGACATATGTAGGACATTGGTGTGACAGCAGGATAGGGTGACATATGTAGGACATTGGTGTGACAGTAGGACAGGGTGACATATGTAGGACATTGGTGGTGACAGTAGGACAGGGTGACATATGTAGGACATTGGTGGTGACAGTAGGACAGGGTGACATATGTAGGACATTGGTGGTGACAGCAGGACAGGGTGACATATGTAGGACATTGGTGTGACAGTAGGACAGGGTGACATATGTAGGACATTGGTGGTGACAGTAGGACAGGGTGACATATGTAGGACATTGGTGGTGACAGCAGGATAGGGTGACATATGTAGGACATTGGTGGTGACAGCAGGACAGGGTGACATATGTAGGACATTGGTGTGACAGTAGGACAGGGTGACATATGTAGGACATTGGTGTGACAGCAGGATAGGGTGACATATGTAGGACATTGGTGGTGACAGCAGGATAGGGTGACATATGTAGGACATTGGTGTGACAGTAGGACAGGGTGACATATGTAGGACATTGGTGTGACAGTAGGACAGGGTGACATATGTAGGACATTGGTGTGACAGCAGGATAGGGTGACATATGTAGGATACTGGTGGGGACAGCAGGATAGGGTGACATATGTAGGACATTGGTGGTGACAGTAGGACAGGGTGACATATGTAGGACATTGGTGGTGACAGCAGGACAGGGTGACATATGTAGGACATTGGTGGTGACAGTAGGACAGGGTGACATATGTAGGACATTGGTGGTGACAGCAGGATAGGGTGACATATGTAGGACATTGGTGTGACAGTAGGACAGGGTGACATATGTAGGACATTGGTGTGACAGTAGGACAGGGTGACATATGTAGGACATTGGTGGTGACAGCAGGACAGGGTGACATGTAGGATACTGGTGGGGACAGCAGGATAGGGTGACATATGTAGGACATTGGTGTGACAGTAGGACAGGGTGACATATGTAGGACATTGGTGTGACAGTAGGACAGGGTGACATATGTAGGACATTGGTGTGACAGTAGGACAGGGTGACATATGTAGGACATTGGTGTGACAGTAGGACAGGGTGACATATGTAGGACATTGGTGTGACAGCAGGACAGGGTGACATATGTAGGACATTGGTGTGACAGCAGGACAGGGTGACATATGTAGGACATCGATGGTGACAGCAGGATAGGGTGACATATGTAGGACATTGGTGTGACAGTAGGACAGGGTGACATATGTAGGACATTGGTGTGACAGCAGGATAGGGTGACATATGTAGGACATTGGTGTGACAGCAGGACAGGGTGACATATGTAGGATATTGGTGGTGACAGCAGGACAGGGTGACATATGTAGGACATTGGTGTGACAGCAGGACAGGGTGACATATGTAGGACATTGGTGGTGACAGCAGGACAGGGTGACATATGTAGGACATTGGTGTGACAGTAGGACAGGGTGACATATGTAGGACATTGGTGGTGACAGCAGGACAGGGTGACATATGTAGGACATTGGTGGTGACAGCAGGATAGGGTGACATATGTAGGACATTGGTGTGACAGTAGGATAGGGTGACATATGTAGGACATTGGTGTGACAGTAGGACAGGGTGACATATGTAGGACATTGGTGGTGACAGCAGGACAGGGTGACATATGTAGGACATTGGTGTGACAGTAGGACAGGGTGACATATGTAGGACATTGGTTGTGACAGTAGGATAGGGTGACATATGTAGGACATTGGTGTGACAGTAGGACAGGGTGACATATGTAGGACATTGGTTGTGACAGTAGGACAGGGTGACATATGTAGGACATTGGTGTGACAGTAGGACAGGGTGACATATGTAGGACATTGGTGTGACAGTAGGACAGGGTGACATATGTAGGACATTGGTGGTGACAGCAGGACAGGGTGACATATGTAGGACATTGGTGTGACAGCAGGACAGGGTGACATATGTAGGACATTGGTGGTGACAGCAGGACAGGGTGACATATGTAGGACATTGGTGGTGACAGCAGGACAGGGTGACATATGTAGGACATTGGTGGTGACAGCAGGACAGGGTGACATATGTAGGACATTGGTGTGACAGCAGGACAGGGTGACATATGTAGGACATTGGTGGTGACAGCAGGACAGGGTGACATATGTAGGACATTGGTGTGACAGTAGGACAGTGTGACATATGTAGGACACTGGCAGTGACAGCAGGACAGGGTCACATATGTAGGACACTGGCGTCATCAGAAGCTGCTATCTGAGTCAATTGTGTGTGAGTAAATTATGAGTGAGGGAATTGTGTGAGTAAATTGTGTGTGAGGGAATTGTGTGTGAGGGAATTGTGTGTGAGTAAATTATGAGTGAGGAAATTGTGAGTAAATTATCTATGAGGGAATTGTGTGTGAGTAAATTATGTGTGAGGGAACTGTGTATGAGTAAATTATGTGTGCGGGAACTGTGTGTGAGGACCAATGAGCTTCAAATAACAATGACCAGCCTTGATCTAAAATTTACTCCCAAAAATAAACTTGTAAACAAGCAGTTTTTGGGTGTGTCCACTCGGAGTTTGGTCAAAGCACTACACTGGCCATGTCCTGCCAGAAGGTCATGGCAGATTTGGTATGGGAACTCTCATTACATGTATAGCCAGGACACTGCTGATAGGTAATCTCCTTCTTCACAACGTCAGCACAATTAATGACACCACAATCAATGACACAATAATCATTGACGCCATAATCACTGACACCATAATCAATGACACAACAATAATCAACACCAAGATCAATGACACCACAATCAATGACACCACACTATGCAGCAGATGTATAGTTGTTGTGATATTCATGACTGTGATTAGGATAAATATGATAATGATAACAATGATTATGATGACAATGATAATGACAGTGATGATGATGATGATGATGATGATGATGATGATGATGATGATGGCAATGACGATGATGATGATGCTGATGACAGTGATGATGACAGTGATGATGATGACAGTGATCATGATGGCGATGGTGATGATGATGATGATGATGACAGTGATGATGATGATGTTGATGACAGTGATGATGATGATGGTGATGATGATGATGACAGTGATGATGATGATGATGACAGTGATGATGATGATGTTGATGACAGTGATGATGATGATGGTGATGATGATGATGACAGTGATGATAATGATGATGATGACAAAGATTATGACAGTGATGATGATGATGACAGTGATGATGATGATGATGATGATGATGATGAAGATGATGACAGTGATGATGACAGTGATGATGATGATGATGATGATGATGATGATGATGATGATGATGATGATGATGATGATGATGATGATGATGATGATGATGATGATGATGATGCAACATAAATTACTCACTGACACAATGACATCTTATGAAGACAAGAGCAACTTTTGCCCAAACAGAGACGTAAGACTGGGGAAGCAAGTACATTTCAAGACATCAGCAGGAAAGTGGGACACAAGTGAAATCAAGTGATTGGAGACAGAGACTACAGTAAACCAACCTCTGTTTCCATGTCTCTGGTGCAAGGGTCCAGAACCAAACTGACCCTGTGCTCCGTTGGGAGTTTGGAACTGTTGCCCGGGTGAAGGAGCTTTCAGATTCCCTGGCTGTTGACCCTGATCCTGCAGATGTGGGGCCTGACCCAGCAGTCCTGTATGTTTCATCTGACCCTGAGAATCTCGCATTTGCCCTGGATGCCTCATCTCTCCTGGGCCCTGAAAGTCTCGCATTTGCCCTGGATGCCTCATCTCTCCTGGGCCCTGAGAGTCTCGCATTTGCCCTGGATGCCTCATCTCTCCTGGGCCATCTCCCATCTGCCCTTGAGGTCTCGGTGGACCCTTGGGCTCTCCCATCTGCCCTCCTGGAAGTCTATTGTGGCCCTGAAAGTCTGCAACCTGTCCTGGAGGTCTTATACCCTGATTGTCTTCCTTCTGCCCTTCTGGAGGTCTCATTGCTCCTTTGGGATCTCCAGCCTGCCCTCTCATCTGTCCCTGAGAGTCTACCATCTGCCCTGGAGGCCTCATCTGTCCCTGAGAGTCTATCATCTGCCCTGGAGGTCTGTTCCCACCGTGAGGAGCCATATGCCTGACCTGTCCTTGGCCTGGAGTTTGAGGCCGTAACTGACCTTGCTGAGAAGCCATACCGGGTGGCTGGTTCTGGCCGGCAGCGGCCTGACCCGCTTGACCTCCCTGCTGTGGTGGACCCATGTTGTTTGCTGGCATATTCTGGGCACTGCCAGCGTTTGGTTGATTGTTTGTGTTTGCAGCCCCAGCAGCCATGTTCCCTGACATACCCTGCTGCTGCTGCTGCTGCTGCTGCTGAGAGTTGGCGTTGTGATGCTGCAACAGCAACTGCCCCAGAGACTGAGCAGCGATGGCTTGTACACCTGGAAACAACACCATCTGGCCTGGATGAGATCCAGGCTGACCAGGGCCAATAATCATCCGTGGTGCGCCAGGACGCAACATCAGCTGACCCCTGGGCAGCATCATGCGAGCGGCCTCGTTGGCAGCTAACTGCTGCCGCAGTGTGCCAATGGCTGCTCCGATGAACTGCTGGGCCAGCAGGAGACTAGATGGAGGCATGAACTGAGCTTTCTGCTGCTGCATTTGCTGCTGCATCTGCTCCTTCTTCAGCTGGTCAAGATCAATCTCTCCGGTCCAGGCTTGTTCAAACACCTTCGGCACTGGCCGAGCGTAAGGCACTTTCTTCTGAGAATATCTCTCTTCTACCTTCAGCAGAGCAGCATCTTCCTCCCAATTCAAGCCTGGTATTGAGGGCATATCATTCTCATCTTGTTCCTCTGAGGATATCAAACAAAAATCCATTATTGAACACACTCATTTTCATTTTGACATAATTATAATATATATTTTCTCTGTCTCTTTCTCTTTCCCCCTCCCCCACTCCCATCCACCCGCATACAGGGGGAGAGAGAGAGAGAGAGAGAGAGAGAGAGAGAGAGAGAGAGAGAGAGAGAGAGAGAGAGAGAGAGAGAGAGAGAGAGAGAGAGACAGACAGAGAGAGACAGACAGAGACAGAGAGAGAGAGAGAACATACTGCTGCTGTTAATCTTTTTCATTTTTGTAAACATGTTCTCATTTTCTATACATGGCATAAATTTATAAAAATTTCTGATCATGATTGCGGGTAAAATGTGCAGTTGCTACACAAATCAAGGTCAGTCTATTAATCTGGGGCAAAGATGATGATGAGTCATGAAACTGGTGGAACTGTAGTCAAGCTGTGAAATGACAGTGGGTAAATCAACAAAAACCAGAAGTAGACAAGCATCGCCTGATCTTTTCTCCGGGGCATGCTGGTGTGCTGGGAAATGAACAGGCGGACAGATTGGCTGGCTCTGCAGAACTTGGTGGAGTATTGATACATGACAATGCAGACGTGGTTGCAGCCTTGTGGGAGCACACGCACACCTCGGAGGAGCAAATGGATTACCATGGTCTGGCAAGAATGAGACAACGAGGAGTGACGAAGGGATCTGGCCGACGATCAACACTCAAAGGAAAGGCGAGACGGACATATAATCAGATTGCTACTGGTACTATTAGTGTTGGAACACTTCGCTGGCTGCTGAGGATGGGGACGGAGCACTTATGGGAATGCCCCGAATGCTGTGATGTCGATTCCTAAATCAATCAATCAAAACCAGAAGTAGAATCGGTCAGCTTTCAATCAATCAATCAATCAATCAATCAGGTGCCATCTGCAACAATGAAGGTCGGCTGCAATGGATCTCCAACACTGTCTGTCTCTGGCCTTGACTGTACATTCTGTCAGCTGAACTAGAGCACAATTACAGGCTTGGCAATCAGGCCCAAGCCCAGGTAGATTGACCGGGCAAGTTTACGTTCAGTAGTTTGCCATTGCTTTCTGAACAAGAAGTAAAACTGACCAGTTTAGGGGTTAAACCCACTAACTTAGCATCAGTGCACCGGGAGTTTAAGCACAAGCGATCTTATCCATTCAGCACTGGTGACCTCTAGAGCGCAGTCACCAGCCACAAAATTGAGGTTACAGTTCGAGCCTCTGTCAGCTCACAGACAGTAGACAAACACTGATACAGCTGCGCATAAAATACACAACAGTTATATGGCTGATGTTAATCCTGCCTGACTGTCCACACGACTGTCCACACGACTGTACAGACGACAATCAGACAGCAATAACATCAGCTGAACAACTTGTGTATATTTGTTGTATATATGTAGTTTATCACTTTATACTGAGAAAACCCAAAGTCTGAAATACAACAGAGTATGATCACATTCCATCTGTCATCGTGGCATTTGATGAGTATTTGAGCGAGATGATGGCCACTATTACCACAAATATTGTCTATTATAGCGTTTCTTCTCCTGTGCTCATTTGGTATTTGTTATTGTCAATGGCATTTGCATTACCGCAGAGCTGATCTGTTTGCACCTTCTATCCACACGTCCAACTTCTGACTGGTTTTTGTTGGCCGATTTAGCATTCTATGGTAGTTTCATAGGACACTTTGCAATCTCATCCCTTTTATCCACAAGGTTTGTGCCTCATGATGCTCAATCAGAACAGCTCTCAAGAGAAAGCAGAGGGAAAACTTGGGTATTCCCGGCCATCCAAGGAGGCTTCTATAGCTGGCACATGATGCTCTGGTTCTGGGCTCACCCAAGGAACTATCTTGTCCTGCACAAGGCTGCCTAGCCATCCAAGGAGGCTTCTATAGCTGGCACATGATGCTCTGGTTCTGGGCTGACCCAAGGAACTATCTTGTCCTAGGCTCACCCAAGGAACTATCTTGTCCTGCACAAGGCTGCCTAGCCATCCAAGGAGGCTTCTATAGCTGGCACATGATGCTCTGGTTCTGGGCTCACCCAAGGAACTATCTTGTCCTGCACAAGGCTGCCTAGCCATAAAGGAGGCTTCTATAGCTGGCACATGATGCTCTGGTTCTGGGCTCACCCAAGGAACTATCTTGTCCTGCACAAGGCTGCCTAGCCATCCAAGGAGGCTTCTATAGCTGGCACATGATGCTCTGGTTCTGGGCTCACCCAAGGAACTATCTTGTCCTGCACAAGGTTGCCTAGCCATCCAAGGAGGCGTCTATAGCTGGCACATGATGCTCTAGTTCTGGGCTCACCCAAGGAACTATCTTGTCCTGCACAAGGCTGCCTAGCCATCCAAGGAGGCGTCTATAGCTGGCACATGATGCTCTAGTTCTGGGCTCACCCAAGGAACTATCTTGTCCTGCACAAGGCTGCCTAGCCATCCAAGGAGGCGTCTATAGCTGGCACATGATGCTCTAGTTCTGGGCTCACCCAAGGAACTATCTTGTCCTGCACAAGGTTGCCTAGCCATCCAAGGAGGCGTCTATAGCTGGCACATGATGCTCTAGTTCTGGGCTCACCCATGGAACTATCTTGTCCTGCACAAGGTTGCCTAGCCATCCAAGGAGGCGTCTATAGCTGGCACATGATGCTCTAGTTCTGGGCTCACCCAAGGAACTATCTTGTCCTAGACTCACCCAAGGAACTATCTTGTCCTGCACAAGGTTGCCTGGCCTCATGTCTGAATGCTAGGCCTCCCATTCATCACTAGCTGTGCATTTAGAGACCGTAAAGATGCATTGTACTGATTGGCCTTGACTGCTTTCTCACAAAAAAGCAGCTTGATTTAGTGTGGTATAGTACTTGATCCTATAGTATAGTACTTGATCCTATAGTATAGCACTTGATCCTGTCGTATAGTACTTGAACCTTTAGTATAATGCTTAATTCTATAGTATAGTACTTGATCCTTTAGTAGTTTTTAAAAAGTTAGTAGCATATCCTTTACAGACGTAGCAGTCAACCCCAGTATTTTTTGGCTGTTCGTGATTCCTGGGCAAGTTTATGTTCAGTAGTTTGCCTTTGCTTTCTGAACGACCGGCACCCAACCATTTCATAAAAAACCAACACAACTGTGTTTTGAACACGGTATGCAGGATTACGAACTGTGTCTGTAATCTCTTCACCACGGAGCGCGTTAGTACAGTACTTGATCCTTTAGTGCAGTGCTTGATCCTTTAGTGCAGTGCTTAATCCTTTAGTGCAGTGCTTAATCCTTTAGTGCAGTGCTTAATCCTTTAGTGCAGTGCTTGATCCTTTAGTGCAGTGCTTGATCCTTTAGTACAGTACTTTAGTGTAGAACTAACAGCTCACACTGAGCAATGTGCTGTGTACTTCCAGGAGTTGGGTCTTGGCTAATGACCCAATGAAATGAGCTAATGACTTCTGCATTAGTGCTCACAAACAGCAGCATGATCCAGACAGAGCACCAACCCTGGACAGATATATAGATCAGCATGTTCCAGGCAGAGCACCAACCCTGGACAGATATATAGATCAGTATGTTCCAGACAGAGCACCAACCCTGGACAGATATATAGATCAGCATGATCCAGACAGAGCACCAACCATGGACAGATATATAGATCAGCATGTTCCAGACAGAGCACCAACCCTGGACAGATATATAGATCAGCATGTTCCAGACAGAGCACCAACCCTGGACAGATATATAGATCAGCATGATCCAGACAGAGCACCAACCCTGGACAGATATATAGATCAGCATGTTCCAGACAGAGCAACAACCCTGGACAGATATATAGATCAGCATGTTCCAGACAGAGCACCAACCCTGGACAGATATATAGATCAGCATGTTCCAGACAGAGCACCAACCCTGGACAGATATATAGATCAGCATGATCCAGAGCACCAACCCTGGACAGATATATAGATCAGCATGATCCAGACAGAGCACCAACCCTGGACAGATATATAGATCAGCATGTTCCAGACAGAGCACCAACCCTGGACAGATATATAGATCAGCATGATCCAGAGCACCAACCCTGGACAGATATATAGATCAGCATGTTCCAGACAGAGCACCAACCCTGGACAGATATATAGATCAGCATGATCCAGACGGAGCACCAACCCTGGACAGATATATAGATCAGCATATTCCAGACAGAGCACCAACCCTGGACAGATATATAGATCAGCATGATCCAGACAGAGCACCAACCCTGGACAGATATATAGATCAGCATATTCCAGACAGAGCACCAACCCTGGACAGATATATAGATCAGCATGTTCCAGACAGAGCACCAACCCTGGATAGATATATAGATCAATATTTTTTTTCATTTTCTGTTCTGGACAGTAGATTCGAGAACCATGAGGATATGGTTGGGGTCACAACAGTGTTTGACAACAATCCCAGAATACAAGTGCTCCCAGCTCACAGCCCATCCATCCATCATGTGCCATGCCGGTAAGCGTGGGCGGTCATGTTCTGCCATCTCACTCGATCAACAGAGTCGTGGATCAGTTCCGTGTTTTTGTCTCGACCATGCCACAAGGCCAAGCCATCCAGATACTTGTTTCTAGGTCTTCCCCTTGGTCTGTTCCCCTCGATCTTACCAGTTGTCACCAAGTTCTCCAAATCATTTCTTCTCATAACATGCCCAAAAAATTGTGACTGTCTACGTCTAATGTCTCTGATCAGTTTACGATCTTCATTTGTTTCTTGAAGGACTTGTTCATTGGTCTTTCTGGCTGTCCATGGTATTCTTTGCATTTTCCTCAGAAACCACATTTCTACAGCCATCAGATGTTTTTCAGCCTGGCTGCTCATTGTCCAAGCTTCACATCCATATAAAAGTACAGGTTCTATGTAGCATCTCAACACTCTCTTTCTCGTTTCAATTGACATCTTTTTATTGGTCAGTATGTTTTTCATCTTGCTAAAGGCTACTTTTGCCATGGCGATTCTTGTTCTAATCTCTTCAAGGCATCTCCCATCAGATGTTATTACTGTTCCGAGGTAATTGTACCTATTCACTTGTTGAAGAATATTCCCATTTACTTGTATATTACACTGTGGTATTTCGTTCTTCTTAGTGACGACCATAATCTGTGTCTTTTTACAATTTAATTCTAACCCTTGTTGTTCACTGTGTGTAACAACCGCATCTACTAAATGTTGCAGGTCCTGTTCATTGTCTGCAATCAAGACTGTATCATCTGCATATCTAATGTTATTGATGCATCGTCCCCCAATGTTGATTCCTTCCATATTTTCAATATTTCTGAAAATATTTTCACTGTACAGGGAAAACAGATCTGGAGACATTACACATCCCTGTCTCACACCTCTCTTAATAGGCTGATATTGGCTTACTTCATTATCAACTCTTATGGCAGCTTGTTGTTTCCAATATATGTTTTTTACAAGTCTAAGGTCTTTCCCATCAATTTGTAGTTCTTCAAGCATCCTTATCATGTTGACATGTCTCACTTTATCAAAAGCCTTTGTGTAGTCAATGAAGCAAAGGTGTAGATCTTTGTTTACTTCTATAGAACGTTCGATTACGGTTCTCAGTATATACACAGCATTTACTGTACCCTTGCCTACTACAAACCCACATTGTTCTTCTCCTATTTCAGGTTGTATTTTCCTCCTAACTCTTTGCATGATCATTCTTAGCAAAATCTTCGTGATGTGACTCATTATACTAATTGTTCGATGTTGATCACATTCCAAGGCTCCTGATTTCTTTGGGATTGCAATAAATACAGAATTACATAACTCATGAGGTATGTTTCCAGTATCATATATTGTATTAAGCAGACTGGTAACTTTATCTATTCCATATTCTTCTAAAGCATTAATCATTTCTGTTGTGACGCTGTCTGGACCGGGGGTTTTGCCAGATTTCATATGATTAAGAGCATTCTGAACCTCCATTTTCAAAATTGCTGGCCCTTCATTGTTATTTTGAACAATATATTGTTCGTCTCTGCTATCGTCATACAGGTTTTTCACGTACTCTGACCATTCATGTAATATCTGATCTTTTTCTATTATGACTCTTCCATCTTTTGTCTTTAGGCAGCCTGCTGATGTACGTGTTCTTTGATTAGTAATCTCCTGAATTCTTTTGTGCATTAGTTTTGCATTTTTACTGTTGTGTTGTTTTTCAATTTCTCTGCAATTTTTATCAAGCCATGTTTCTTTAGCCTCCTTACATAAGGTTCTGACTTTTCTGTGAATTTCTTCATATTTGGCAGGATTATTTTTGTTCTGTCTTCTTGTTTCCATTAGTTGTAAAATTTCTTCAGTCATCCATGTCTTACGACCAACTTTCTTTACTTTTGGAATAGTTTTTTCTGCTGCACAACTGATTGAATTCTTCAGCATTTCCCATTGATCATCTACATCTTGAAATAGGATCTCTAGATCAGACAATAAATCAAATTTGTTCTTTACTTCTATGTTAAAATTATCTTGTATTTCTTTGTCAGTTTTCAATTTGCACAAGTCATATTTAGGGTTTCCTGCTGTATACTTGACTTTCTTTAACTTTACCCTCAATGTGCCAGTAATTAATCTGTGATCACTGTAACAGTCTGCATTTGGAACTGTTTTTACAACTGTTAATGCATTTCGAAACCTTTTGCTTATCAGGATGTAATCTATCTGGTTTTTAATCCTGCTGTCTGGACTCCTCCATGTCCATAATCTTCTAGGATGTTGTTTAAACCAGGTGTTTCCTACAACCAATTCTTGTTCTTTTGCCCATTCTACAAGTCTGTAACCTCTTTCATTTCTCTCTCCCAAACCATGGTTGCCTACACTGTATCCATCGCTTTGCTTTCCTATTTTTGCGTTGAAATCACCCATTATGATATTTATTTCTGATTTTTTACAGTTCTTCAAAGCAGACTCCATGTCATTATAAAATTCCTCTATACTTTCTTCACTGCTTTCACTTGTTGGGGCATATACTTGAATTACATTTATTTTAAAAGGTCTTCCGTTTAATTTTACTAATAGAACTATGTCTGACACAGCCCAATATCCTTTGACAGAATTTGATGTTTGCTTATCTAATATAATGGCTACACCTCTTTGCTGTTCTTCTCCCCCCGAGTAAATAATCTTACATTCCTCTCCTGTCCTTATCCCTGCTCCTCTCCATCTCGTTTCCGATATTCCTAATATGTTAATCTTCTCTCTCTCCATTTCTTTGTTGATGTCCTCCAACTTTCCATCTGCATTCATTGTTCTAACATTCCAAGTTGAGCTCACAGCCCACAAACTGATTTACCTTTGATCTGGGCTCCCTCTGAAGCCTCCTGCTCCAGACCAATGCCCGGCAAGTTGGGCAAGGTTGTCTCCATATCTGCAGAGAAAGGCAGTGAGATCATGAAGTTGTAATCAAAACAATCAGACAAATCACAAAGTTGTAATCAAATCAGTGAGACAAATCACAAAGCTGTAATCAACACAATCAGACAAATCATGAAGTTGTAGTCAAAACTCTCAAACACATCATGAAGTTGTAATCAAAACACTCAAGACACATTATAAAGTTGTGACGAAAACAACCAGGCACATGAAGAAACTAAAGCAATAAAGCACTAAAGTCGAGGGGGGTATGGCAAGTGGCTGGCCAGGAGCCCGGCACAAACCCCCCAGTTCCAGCCACAGCCCCTGCTTCAGGAAAACTGCACTGGTGGTCCAGGGAATGACCCCACGACCTTCAGAGCCTGGGCAGACATCTCAACCACCTGGCCAGAGACCCTGATCATGAAGCCGCACTTAATAGAGGCAGTGACATCTGTCATCCACGTCAGAAAGGGACAGTCAGAGGGAGAGAGTAAGCGCAAGAGAGGAGGACAGTGAGGACAGAGAGAAAGGTACAGAGAGTGAGAGAATGGCAGTCAGGCAGGCAAACAGACAAGGACACAATAATGCAATCAATAGAACACTCGTGTTTACCAATGATCTAAGTACAATGCAAAATAATAAGACACATCACAGACAGACCAGGAATATGAGTAAAAGGTAATAATATAAACAATGAGTAGAAGTTAATAATATAAACGATGAGTAGAAGGTAATAATATAAATGATGAGTAGAAGGTAATAATATAAATGATGAGTAGAAGGTAATAATATAAATGAATAGAAGGTAATAATATAAATGTTGAGTAGAAGGTAATAATATAAATGTTGAGTAGAAGGTAATAATATAAATGTTGAGTAGAAGGTAATAATATAAATGTTGAGTAGAAGGTAATAATATAAATGTTGACTAGAAGGTAATAATATAAACTATGAGTAGAAGTAATAATATAAATGGATAGAAGGTAATAATATAAATGTTGAGTAGAAGGTAATAATATAAATGTTGAGTAGAAGGTAATAATATAAACAATAAGTAGAAAATAATAATATAAATGGATAGAAGGTAATAATATAAATGTTGAGTAGAAGGTAATAATATAAATGTTGAGTAGAAGGTAATAATATAAATGTTGAGTAGAAGGAAATAATATAAATGTTAATATAAATGTTGAGTAGAAGGTAATAATATAAATGTTGAGTAGAAGGTAATAATATAAATGTTGAGTAAAATGTAATAATATAAATGTTGAGTAGAAGGTAATAATATAAATGTTGAGTAGAAGGTAATAATATAAATGGATAGAAGGTAATAATATAAAAGTTGAGTAGAAGGTAATAATATAAACAATGAGTAGAAAGTAATAATATAAATGTTGAGTAGAAGGTAATAATATAAATGTTGAGTAGAGGGTAATAATATAAATGTTGAGTAGAAGGTAATAATATAAACAATGAGTAGAAAGTAATAATATAAATGTTGAGTAGAAGGTAGTAATATAAATGAGTAGAAGTTGCTACAGTACTCCGCAGTAAGAAATTGTGTTGCGTATCCCTTACGGGACGTTGCAGTCAACACCAGCATTTTCAGCTGCTGTTGATGTACTAGGCAAGTGTTATGTTCAGTAGTTTGCCATTGCTTTCTGAACGACCGGCCTCTATACCTTTTTCAAAAAAACCAGCACCGCTGTGTTTCAAACCCGGGTATACGGGCTCACAAACCAAGAAGACAACCTAATAAAACAAAATATGTAATTGCTACAGTGCTCCACAGTAAGACGACCCAGTGAAACAAGATGTCTATTTGCTACTGTACTCCGCAGTAAGAAGACAGCCCAAAAACGAGGGTATGGAAACTACCTTACAGTACTCTGCAGTAATACTTACTGTACTCCAGCAGTTCCTGCTCCATCATGCCGATCGGCAGAGTGTTGAGGTTGTATTTATCCCTCATCTCATCACCAGGTCGATTCCTTGTCCAGAACTTTCTGTTTGTTGCGGAGAAAAACAACAAAATCAGCACACAACCAAGGTGACAGCAACTACAAAAAGACAGCCACTTCTTCCTGAAATCTCACAGACTAGAGTGGAATAAATAAATACCAAAAAAAAAAAAAAAAAAGGCCCCCGGCAGGAAGCTGCGTAGACATGTGAAGTGTTGGGACTATCACATTTGTGTAGACATGTGAAGTGTTGGCACTATCACATTTGTGTAGGTCAGGGCGCATGGAGAATGATGTGGCCCATCTGTCCCTCCCACAGCGAACATTGAGAGCTGACAATGAGCCCTCGTCCAAAGCATTTATGTCACTGTCAGCGTAATGGCCCAACCATTACATCAACCCACCACTAGTGGAACAACTCCAGGATAATGTTAGTCCATGTTATGGCTGACCTTTCATAGCCACATTTCTTCCATATTTTGTTAATATAAAAGCACACACAAAAAGACCCGCAGAGAGAGAGAGACAGACACACACGCACATACACAGAGAGAGAGAGAGAGAGAGAGAGAGAGAGAGAGAGAGAGAGAGAGAGAGAGAGAGAGAGAGAGAGAGAGAGAGAGAGAGAGAGAGAGAGAGAGAGAGAGAGAGAGAGAGAGAGAGAGAGAGAGAGAGAGAGAGAGAGAGAGAGAGAGAGAGAGAGAGAGAGAGAGAGAGAGAGAGAGAGCATTTCATGAGAACCAAACATGAGACTTCTATGGTCAGGGGTGAAGAGAATAGGAATGGCCAAAAATATTTTCACATGCAATTATCGTCTGTAACACAGACATCAAGCTAGATGGATATGCCACATAATGACACCTTTGTAAACTACCAAACACCATTTCTCAAGTAACTCATATCCTTTTGTGACTTTTCCTCGTACTTAGAGATGCCTGTAGATCTTCTACATACTTCATATCAATGCAAATGATGTTGTGACACAAGCAAACTTTCATTCCAACAGAGTGGTCAGAGAAAGGAGTGTAGAAATCAGAGATATGCAGTGATTTAGTTCAAAACTTGTGTAGCTAGAAAATCAAACTTACGTGGCATGATCATTTGATCCTGAGGCCAGAATATGGCCCAAGGGATGCCAGGCCACACTCCACACCATGCCCTCATGGGCCTCCTCCATGCCGCCCACCTCGTGGTCACAGCCCACCATCCAGAACATCAGGGCACCGTCGGCACTGCCACTGGCAAACAAGCCTTCATGGACAGGATGCCAGCCGATGGCTGCGTGGGGAATTTACATAAACATTTCACATACAAAAATAAAAGTTCATGAAGTCCAAATAAGGATAACGACACTTCTCCACCAGACATGGCTGTTAAAAACACTAAGAATATCAAATATACTAGCCATGGCAGTATGAGATGGGCTGACCAGTTCCCAGTCTCACCAGCTGATCTCAGATGTCATAATGTCAATAACTACGCGAGGTAGTCATATAGTTACCTTGTTGTGGAAAAGTTCCTACCTCCCGGTGACTCAGCCATCAGAGCATAGAGCTTGGTCACAAACAAATAATTCACATTTTTATATGCTGTTTGTCCATCAAGAATGATGATGACCATTCATTTCATCCAATGGGGGTTGAAAGTATGGAGCCATGAGTTCTAAGATGGCTGATAAGACCTATTTTGGCTCAAAATTTTCTTTGGCAATGTGGGCAAAGAATGCTTGATGTTCCAGGAGGAGGATCTTCTGCAGTGGTTTTTCTGTTCAGCCTCTTCTTCACAGCTCTTGCAGTTCTGGTTGCTTCACAAGTGATTGCACCCTTGCATAGTGATGTCACCATGAATTTCAGTCTTTGGTAACAGTCTCCCAGGTGTCAGGATGAATTCCAAAAGCTATCAGTGAGATTTTTAGAGTGTCTTTACAGCACTTCCACTGGCCGTCTTAGGAGCATTTACCACAACGCAGCTCGCCGTAAAAAAATTTTAGGGAGCCTGTGATATGGCATGCGAGTTAAGTGACCAGCCCAACGAATCTGATCTTTCATTAGTAGAGTGTGGATACTGGGCATGGACGCTCTAGAAGCTTCTAGAACTTCAGTGCCTAGGATCTTGTCTTGCCATTTAATCTTTAATAGCTTCCTAAGGTAGACTGTGCGGAAATGGTTTAATTTCCTAGGGTGTCACTGATAAACAGTCCAGGCTTCACAAGCATACAGCAGTGTGGATAATACTTTGTAGACTTTCAGCTTTGTTTGCAGGGTTAATCCATTTCTGTCCCATACATTCTTGTACAGTCTGCCAAAGGGCAAAGAATGCTTGATGTTCCAGGAGGAGGATCTTCTGCAGTGGTTTTTCTGTTCAGCCTCTTCTTCACAGCTCTTGCAGTTCTGGTTGCTTCACAAGTGATTGCACCCTTGCATAGTGATGTCACCATGAATTTCAGTCTTTGGTAACAGTCTCCCAGGTGTCAGGATGAATTCCAAAAGCTATCAGTGAGATTTTTAGAGTGTCTTTACAGCACTTCCACTGGCCGTCTTAGGAGCATTTACCACAACGCAGCTCGCCGTAAAAAAATTTTAGGGAGCCTGTGATATGGCATGCGAGTTAAGTGACCAGCCCAACGAATCTGATCTTTCATTAGTAGAGTGTGGATACTGGGCATGGACGCTCTAGAAGCTTCTAGAACTTCAGTGCCTAGGATCTTGTCTTGCCATTTAATCTTTAATAGCTTCCTAAGGTAGACTGTGCGGAAATGGTTTAATTTCCTAGGGTGTCACTGATAAACAGTCCAGGCTTCACAAGCATACAGCAGTGTGGATAATACTTTGTAGACTTTCAGCTTTGTTTGCAGGGTTAATCCATTTCTGTCCCATACATTCTTGTACAGTCTGCCAAAGGCTACGCTGGCCTTGGAGATTCTTGCATTCACTTCGTCATCAATTGTGGCACCTTGTGACACAGTGCTGCCAAGATAGGTTTTTATATACGCTTTTCACATAAACAAGAAACTGTTGGACAGATGACAGATTCGCCGATTTTTCTTCTTGAAGTGCCTGGTTTGTCCAGTCAACCGTGGTCTGATATTTAAATCATGTGATGTTCTTTATATTATTTATTACCCAGCTGTTTATGTTCTCCACGCATCTTTCTTTGTCGTCTATTGCTTCCATTTATATTCTCTACACGTTTCTTTGTCTTCTATTGCTTCCGTTTATGTTCTCCACTCATCTTGATTTGTCTTCTGTTGCTTCCGTTTATATTCTCCACACGTTTCTTTGTCTTCTGTTGCTTCCGTTTATGTTCTCCACACATGTTTCTTTGTCTTCTGTTGCTTCTGTTTATGTTCTCCACACATGTTTCTTTGTCTTCTGTTGCTTCCGTTTATGTTCTCCACACATCTTGATTTGTCTTCTATTGCTTCCGTTTATGTTCTCCACACATTTTTCTTTGTCTTCTGTTGTTTCTCTTGCTTACTATTTTCTCACATAAAACTTATTTCTCTATTCTACTTCTCCTGTTGATACAACCGATCAATTTCATTTGTCTTTCCCTTATAATTGTACTGACCGATCTATCGCTATGGCTAAGTGGTTAAAGTGTCCTCAGACGGCCACCGCCCAGGAAAATCTGTTTGGAAAGAAAACCTACCCATGGGTAGATACAGCCCTTGACCTGGGATGGAATCTGTCTAGAGGATGCCAACCTGACACAAGTGCATGCCGCAGTCGGACATGCTGAACATTGAGTTACATAACTGGGCGTGATGCACTACCTCGAAACAGGAATGAAGAAGATTCATTCCATTAAATTATTCAACAGTAAGTCAGCATGGCGGAATGGATAAGAACGCTTGTTCTTAAACATCCAGTGTGCTGATGCTGAGGTAAGGGGTTCAACCCCTACACCAGACAACTGAACTAACTTGTTGACCTGTGGTCCTTGATTTGAGGACATTAATTACAAGTACCTCTGAAGTCGGAGTTTGGAACAATGTTAATAGGGAAATCAAAACAATGTTTTCCTGTAGTGAATTTGAATAAAGACACAAACCATATATAGTACGATTTATTGCCTGGCACATTTCACTGCATCCACACGAAAATTTAAGTCCAGCACTATTGGAAGTGCCGGTCTCTCTGGCCGAGGGGTTACAACACTTTCTCTGTAATCCCATTTATCACACAGTCTCGTAGCGGGCGAGAGCTGGAAGCGGTTCGACCCCCGCTGGTGACTTGCGGGATAACTGAGCCGGCCGCTCAGAAAGCAATGGCAAACTACTGAGCGTAATCTTGCCAAGAAATCAACAGACAGCTGAAAGATGATGCTGATGACAGCGATGTCCTGTAAAGGAAATGTGAATTTTAAAAAAAAACTATTAGAAGTAGTATGTATGGACTATGCTTGAGTTTAAAGCGAGAGAGCGCAAAAAAGAAAAAAAACTTTATTCAACAAAGCCCCTGACACTAATGCCTGTTATGTGTATGTTTCTATACCACACTTGAGTGGTTCAGCCTGGTTGTTGCCCCTACTCAACAAGGCCCCTGACACTAATGCCTGTTATGTGTATGTTTCTATACCACACTTGAGTGGTTCAGCCTGGTTGTTGCCCCTACTCAACAAGGCCCCTGACACTAATGCCTGTTATGTGTATGTTTCTATACCACACTTGAGTGGTTCAGCCTGGTTGTTGCCCCTACTCAACAAAGCCCCTGACACTAATGCCTGTTATGTGTATGTTTCTATACCACACTTGAGTGGTTCAGCCTGGTTGTTGCCCCTACTCAACAAGGCCCCTGACACTAATGCCTGTTATGTGTATGTTTCTATACCACACTTGAGTGGTTCAGCCTGGTTGTTGCCCCTACCTGTAGCTTCCCGCTTGTGTCCCTTGAACGTCTGCAGCTCCTCCTTGAGGTTCCTGATGTCGAACAACTTGAGCAAGTGGTCCCTGGAGGCAGTAAGCATCCAGTTGCCATTCTGATTCCACTTCAGATCCATCACAGTGTGCTTGTGGGCATGTCTGGTTCGGCAATTACAAAAACAAGCAACAATCAACAAATATCTAACACTAGCATCTATAAGATGGTGTTTTTGTAAAGTCAAGCTTTTATCTTGTCTGGTAGTGGTGTTATTGTAAAGTCCACATATCATGTTGTCTTGTGATGGTGTTATTGTAAAGTCTGCATATTGTGTTGTCTTGTGATGGTGTTATTGTAAAGTCTGCATATTGTGTTGTCTTGTGATGGTGTTATTGTAAAGTCTGCATATTGTGTTGTCTTGTGGTGGTGTTTTTGTAAAGTCCACATATTGTGGTGTCTTGTGGTGGTGCGTTTGTAAATTCTGTGTCTATAAACGTTTCTTGTGAAGGTGTTATTGTCAAGTTCACTTACTGTGTTGTCTTGTAACGGTGTTATTGTCAAGTTCACTTACTGTGTTGTCTTGTAATGGTGTTTTTGTAAAGACTACCTATAAATGTTTCTTGTGAAGGTGTTATTGTCAAGTTCACATATTGTGTTGTCTTGTAATGGTGTTTTTGTAAAGACCTATAAATGTTTCTTGTGATGGTGTCTTGATTAAGTTCATCTATCATGTTGTCCTGTGATTGTGTTTGAGTGAATCCAACCTATAATGTTGTCTTGTGGTCATGCAATTGTCAAGTCCAACCATTACACTGTTTGAATGTGTACTGCCAGCTGTCAGTATGTCCCCAGATGATGCCTCCCTCTGCACCAGTTGATCTGACCGACTCCCCATGAGTTCTCGATTGCAGTGTTTAATACCCAATGAGTCCTTAGCAGACTCCATAACAGCGACACCACTGTTGATCCTCCCTTTGTTCACCAAACTAATGCTTGCCCTGTATGCAGGGGCAGTGGGGAGAAGACCCTGACACATCAATGTTCCTACATTCCTATTTCTGGGTTCATCTCTGAACCCATGTTCACCTAACAGGAGTTATCATCATGATCAATATCAGCATTATGTACCTTACCAGCTGGGGTGGGTGATCACACTCCTCCACAGCTTCTGTTCTCTAGACATATATCTAAACTGAACTGCTGATATTCTTCGATGCCATGAAACAAAACAGTCCCGATTCCCCTCTCACTGCCTTCCTCTACCTCTTGTTCAATGAATCTTGTCAGTTGTTACAAAACATTCCAGTTATTCTCTTGCCATCATGTGGCCAAAACATGCTGTTTCTTTCTGATGTTTGTGATTAAGTTCTAGCAGGAGTTAGGAGCCCAGAACTCTTCCTCCATGCAAAGCTCATTTTCAGCAAGGCTGAACTCTTCAGGAGCCCAATATGACCAAAGCATGACCACTAACTGACCACATCAAGTTGACACTGCACTAGCCACATGAATACATCCTAAATCCACATGAATACATCCTAAATCCACATGAATACATCCTAAATCCACATGAATACATCCTAAATCCACATGAATACATCCTAAATCCACATTCATACATCCTAAATCCACATTCATACATCCTAAATGCACATGAATACATCCTAAAGCCACAACTAGCCCAAGAACATCATCTTACAGTGTAGCAATGCTGTTTCCAGTTCTAGGATCCCACAGCTTGACCGGCTGCTGATTGTCCTTGCTGCCTGAAGCTATGAGTGCCTTCTGAGGATGCCAGTCCACGCACCGGACATCTGCTCCATGGCCTGGTGAATGGATACACAAGACAACACGATACAAACTATATACGACCACACGGTTCAATTGCTGACATCTCTGTAACAGAAGTACTTCAACCACATACACAACACAACATGAACAAATGACACACAACCCAATGGTTCCAGAATGCCAAAGAGATTTCATACATGCCTTCTACTGTCAGTGTGTGAGTCTGTCCAAGGTTGATGCAACAGCAGAAGAAACAATACATTTGTAGATGCTGGAGTTTGAATTCAAGGGTGGTCCCAGCAAGATTTCATGATGAGGGGATAGATCGAACAAGGTTACACGCAGCATGTTACTGGAATGATCAGATCTACATCTTGCTTCATTTGCTGGGAGAGACAGGAGGAGTCTGGCCTTGTCCCGAGTGATATGATGTTGATTCTGCATAAATTATTAACTCCAGACAGACATGATCCAATCAAATTCTTGTTCAATTAATTCTGGGCAGTTCATATTTCATAATCAGATGGTTGCTAAGGAAGATGAACTACATGGACGGGACATGGAGGGGGCTGAGGATACAGCACAGGACAGGACATGGTGGGTGATGCAGGGGACAGTACAGAACAGGACATGGAGTGGGCTGGAGGGGACAGGACATGGAAGGTGCTTGAGGATACAGCACAGGACAGGGCATGGAAGGGGCTGTGGGAGACAGCACAGGACGACAGGGATTGGAGGGGGCTGCGGAAGACAGCACAGGACAGCACATGGAAGGTGCTTGAGGATACAGCACAGGACAGGGTATGGAGGGGGCTGTGGGAGACAGCACAAGACAGGGATTGGAGGGGGCTGTGGGAGACAGCACAGGACAGGGATTGGAGGGGGGATGTGGGAGACAGCACAGGACAGAGCATGGAGAGGGCTGCGGGAGACATAACAGGACGAACGAACGAACGAAAGAACGAAAATCTTTATTTTCAAAGGGTTAAGAATTGGGCACGCAGGCCCTTCTGACATTCTGCCCTTCTCTATTTCCTCTCATACATTCTTTCATTCAACATCTCTTATGAAGCAATTCTTTAACAACAAAAGAACAATAAGCATTAAAACGCATGAAAAATAATCAATAATACATGACTCGTTGAGGCAATGTTTAACATGGGCATCATAAATACCCAAGGTGGGTGTAACGTGCCACACATATGGGAATGTGTTTTTTTTGGCTAGTTGTCGTTTGAGATAATTTACCATTATTGTCTTTGTTGCTGTTTTTTTTTTCAGGGGGCATGTAGTCTGTCCTGAGGTAGTGTTCAAACAGGTTGCGACTGTATGTATAATGATTGGTGGTGTCTTTGATTTCTTGTGGAAGATTATTCCACAACTGAGTGGCAGAGTATGCTAAGCTTGTTTTAAATAAGTCTATCCTAGGTTTAGGGACATGGAGTATATTTAGTCGTTCGCTATGTCTTGAGTTATATTTAAACAATGGCCAAAGGTAGCTTGGGGCATTGTGAAATAGGATTTTGTGAATTAGTTTAGCCTTATTAAAAAGTAGGCGTTTGTGGAGTGGCAGTAACTGAAGACGTTCATGTAGGTTAGAATTGTCTGTAAACTTTAAATGGCAAATAACAGAGGGCCAAGTATAGACCCATGACGTACTCCAGTATTAATGGAATGGCTTGGGATAGAGATTTATTGTGTGATACTACTTGTTTTCTGTCTAATAAGAATGAGTTTATTAATGTCACTATATTAAAGCTTACTTTCATTGTTTCTAGTTTATTAATTAGGATGGTATGATCTATCATATCGAATGCTTTTTTAAAGTCTATAAACATCGTTCCACATAGAGCAGTGATTCCCAACGTGGGGCCCACGCCCCACAGGGGGGCAATTCAATTGTTAAGGGGGGCAATTCGAAAATGGAAGAAATCGGCTAGATATAACAAAACGGGGAGACTTGAGACTGAAGTTAACTAAATTGGAATCTGACATAAAATCCTTTTGCAGCAAGCATCAAGCGCAAGGATGTCACTAAATTTAAATAATTACTAATAATTAAAATAATATAGAAACATCTTTCATTAAAATTATTTTGTACTTAAATTTCAGTTCTCCATTATATGTTTTGAATATTTACTTACTGTGTTTGCTCAATAATTTCCTAGCGATTATCGGTCCTATGACTAGGATCGGGTGCATTTGCTGCTCTCCCCCCAGTAGTGCGCCTGGTCTGGTCGGGGGCCGGGATGATCAAATAAAAACCCATCACATATCTTCACCTTAGATGTGGGCCTGGTGGACCACTGTGGGCAATAGCTCACAGTGAGACTAAGGGTCCACACACAAAAGACAAAAGGGGGAGGCGGTGGAACCAGCTTGTCTGGGGTAACCGCCAACACCCCCCCCCCCCCCCCAAAAAAAAAAATTTCTCCCGACACAACCGACACACAGCTCTGGGCCCCCTGGGAACCGTGAGCCCTTCTAAAAAAAAATTAAAGTTTCTTTGATGAACATTTCAATTTTTGAATATTAAAAATGATGCATATGTTGGGGGGGGGGGGGGGGGGGGGGGGGGGGGGGGAGAGATGGGCATAAGAATTTTAGAAAGGCTTAGGTGGGGCATAGCACAAAAAACGTTGGGAAACACTGACATAGAGTATTGTTGTTAATATTTTGATGCCAGTTTTCTATGTTTGTTAGGGCCGTATGGCAGGAATATTTTGGCAGAAATCCTGACTGACTGTCAGCTATTAGTTTGTGGCGAACTAAGTGCTCTAGTGTTGTTTTGTGGATGTGCTTTTCTAGCGGTTTGGATAAAGCGGATAATATGGAAATTGGCCTATAATTACTCATGATGCAATCGTCTAATGAACCAGCTTTTAAATGAGGATACACTTTAGCGATTTTAAAGGCTGATGAGAAATGACCTTTGGTGAGACATTGATTGTATATAAAAGTTAGTGACTCGCAGATCGCCTGTGCAGCATAGCAAAGGGTCCGATTACTGATTCCATCTAGTCCTGATGAGTTATAACAGGGCATGGAGAGGGCTGCAGGAGACATCACAGGACAGCACATGGAAGGGGCTGCTGAAGACAGTACAGGACAGCACATGGAAGGGGCTGCTGAAGACAGTACAGGACAGTACATGGAGGGAGCTGGAGGATACAGCATGGGACAGGACATGGAAGGGGCTGCGGAAGACATCACAGGACAGGGCATGGAGAGGGTTGTGGGAGACATCACATGGAGGGGGCTGCGGGAGACATCACAGGACAGGGCATGGAGAGGGTGCAGGGGACAGCACAGGACAGGGCATGGAGGGGGTGCAGGGGACAGCACAGGACAGGGCATGGAGGGAGCTGCGGGAGACATCACAGGACAGGGCATGGAGGGGGTGCAGGGGACAGCACAGGACAGGACATGGAGGGGGCTGCGGAAGACATCACAGGACAGGGCATGGAGAGGGTTGTGGGAGACATCACATGGAGGGGGCTGCGGGAGACATCACAGGACAGGGCATGGAGAGGGTGCAGGGGACAGCACAGGACAGGGCATGGAGGGGGTGCAGGGGACAGCACAGGACAGGGCATGGAGGGAGCTGCGGGAGACATCACAGGACAGGGCATGGAGGGGGTGCAGGGGACAGCACAGGACAGGACATGGAGGGGGCTGCGGGAGACATCACAGGACAGGGCATGGAGAGGGTTGTGGGAGACATCACATGGAGGGGGCTGCGGGAGACATCACAGGACAGGGCATGGAGAGGGTGCAGGGGACAGCACAGGACAGGGCATGGAGGGGGCTGCGGGAGACATCACAGGACAGGGCATGGAGAGGGTGCAGGGGACAGCACAGGACAGGGCATGGAGGGGGTGCAGGGGACAGCACAGGACAGGGCATGGAGGGAGCTGCGGGAGACATCACAGGACAGGGCATGGAGGGGGTGCAGGGGACAGCACAGGACAGGACATGGAGGGGGCTGCGGGAGACATCACAGGACAGGGCATGGAGAGGGCTGCGGGAGACATCACAGGACAGGTCATGGAGGGGGCTGGAGGAGACAGCACAGGACAGGGCATGGAGGGGGTTGGAGGAGACAGCACAGGACAGGGCATGGAGGGGGTTGGAGGAGACAGCACAGGACAGGGCATGGAGGGGGCTGGAGGAGACAGCACAGGACAGGGCATGGAGGGGGTGCAGGGGACAGCACAGGACAGGGCATGGAGGGAGCTGCGGGAGACATCACAGGACAGGGCATGGAAGGGGTGCAGGGGACAGCACAGGACAGGACATGGAGGGGGCTGCGGGAGACATCACAGGACAGGGCATGGAGAGGGTTGTGGGAGACAGCACAGGACAGGGCATGGAGGGGGCTGGAGGAGACAGCACAGGACAGGGCATGGAGGGGGTTGGAGGAGACAGCACAGGACAGGGCATGGAGGGGGTTGGAGGAGACAGCACAGGACAGGGCATGGAGGGGGCTGGAGGAGACAGCACAGGACAGGGCATGGAGGGGGCTGGAGGAGACAGCACAGGACAGGGCATGGAGGGGGCTGGAGGAGACAGCACAGGACAGGGCATGGAGGGGGTTGGAGGAGACAGCACAGGACAGGGCATGGAGGGGGTTGGAGGAGACAGCACAGGACAGGGCATGGAGGGGGCTGGAGGAGACAGCACAGGACAGGGCATGGAGGGGGCTGGAGGAGACAGCACAGGACAGGGCATGGAGGGGGTTGGAGGAGACAGCACAGGACAGGGCATGGAGAGGGTTGTGGAAGACATCACATGGAGGGGGCTGCGGGAGACATCACAGGACAGGGCATGGAGAGGGTGCAGGGGACAGCACAGGACAGGGCATGGAGGGGGTGCAGGGGACAGCACAGGACAGGGCATGGAGGGAGCTGCGGGAGACAGCACAGGACAGGGCATGGAGGGGGTGCAGGGGACAGCACAGGACAGGGCATGGAGGGGGTGCAGGGGACAGCACAGGACAGGGCATGGAGGGGGCTGGAGGAGACAGCACAGGACAGGGCATGGAGGGGGTTGGAGGAGACAGCACAGGACAGGGCATGGAGGGGGTTGGAGGAGACAGCACGGGACAGGGCATGAAGGGGGCTGGAGGAGACAGCACAGGACAGGGCATGGAGGGGGTTGGAGGAGACAGCACAGGACAGGGCATGGAGGGGGCTGGAGGAGACAGCACAGGACAGGGCATGGAGGGGGTTGGAGGAGACAGCACAGGACAGGGCATGGAGGGGGCTGGAGGAGACAGCACAGGACAGGGCATGGAGGGGGTTGGAGGAGACAGCACAGGACAGGGCATGGAGGATACAGCACAGGACAGGGCATGGAGGGGGTTGGAGGAGACAGCACAGGACAGGGCATGGAGGGGGCTGGAGGAGACAGCACAGGACAGGGCATGGAGGGGGTTGGAGGAGACAGCACAGGACAGGGCATGGAGGATACAGCACAGGACAGGGCATGGAGGGGGTTGGAGGAGACAGCACAGGACAGGGCATGGAGGGGGCTGGAGGAGACAGCACAGGACAGGGCATGGAGGGGGTTGGAGGAGACAGCACAGGACAGGGCATGGAGGGGGTTGGAGGAGACAGCACAGGACAGGGCATGGAGGGGGTTGGAGGAGACAGCACAGGACAGGGCATGGAGGATACAGCACAGGACAGGGCATGGAGGAGACAGCACAGGACAGGGCATGGAGGGGGCTGGAGGAGACAGCACAGGACAGGGCATGGAGGAGACAGCATAGGACAGGGCATGGAGGAGACAGCATAGGACAGGGCATGGAGGGGGTTGGAGGAGACAGCACAGGACAGGGCATGGAGGGGGCTGGAGGAGACAGCACAGGACAGGGCATGGAGGGGGTTGGAGGAGACAGCACAGGACAGGGCATGGAGGGGGTTGGAGGAGACAGCACAGGACAGGGCATGGAGGGGGTTGGAGGAGACAGCACAGGACAGGGCATGGAGGGGGTTGGAGGAGACAGCACAGGACAGGGCATGGAGGATACAGCACAGGACAGGGCATGGAGGAGACAGCACAGGACAGGGCATGGAGGGGGCTGGAGGAGACAGCACAGGACAGGGCATGGAGGAGACAGCATAGGACAGGGCATGGAGGAGACAGCATAGGACAGGGCATGGAGGGGGTTGGAGGAGACAGCACAGGACAGGGCATGGAGGATACAACACAGGACAGGGCATGGAGGAGACAGCATAGGACAGGGCATGGAGGGGGTTGGAGGAGACAGCACAGGACAGGGCATGGAGGATACAGCACAGGACAGGGCATGGAGGAGACAGCATAGGACAGGGCATTAAGGAGACAGCATAGGACAGGGCATGGAGGGGGTTGGAGGAGACAGCACAGGACAGGGCATGGAGGGGGCTGGAGGAGACAGCACAGGACAGGGCATGGAGGGGGCTGGAGGAGACAGCATAGGACAGGGCATGGAGGAGACAGCATAGGAGAGGGCATTAAGGAGACAGCATAGGACAGGGCATGGAGGGGGTTGGAGGAGACAGCACAGGACAGGGCATGGAGGGGGCTGGAGGAGACAGCACAGGGCAGGGCATGGAGGGGGCTGGAGGAGACAGCACAGGACAGGGCATGGAGGGGGCTGGAGGAGACAGCATAGGACAGGGCATGGAGGATACAGCACAGGACAGGGCATGGAGGGGGTTGGAGGAGACAGCACAGGACAGGGCATGGAGGGGGTTGGAGGAGACAGCACAGGACAGGGCATGGAGGGGGTTGGAGGAGACAGCACAGGACAGGGCATGGAGGGGGTTGGAGGAGACAGCACAGGACAGGGCATGGAGGATACAGCACAGGACAGGGCATGGAGAGGGCTGGAGGAGACAGCACAGGACATGGCATGGAGGGGGCTGGAGGAGACAGCACAGGACAGGGCATGGAGGGGGCTGGAGGAGACAGCATAGGACAGGGCATGGAGGGGGTTGGAGGAGACAGCACAGGACAGGGCATGGAGGGGGCTGGAGGAGACAGCACAGGACAGGGCATGGAGGGGGCTGGAGGAGACAGCACAGGACAGGGCATGGAGGGGGCTGGAGGAGACAGCACAGGACAGGGCATGGAGGGGGCTGGAGGAGACAGCACAGGACAGGGCATGGAGGGGGCTGGAGGAGACAGCACAGGACAGGGCATGGAGAGGGCTGGAGGAGACAGCATAGGACAGGGCATGGAGGGGGCTGGAGGAGACAGCACAGGACAGGGCATGGAGGGGGCTGGAGGAGACAGCATAGGACAGGGCATGGAGGGGGCTGGAGGAGACAGCACAGGACAGGGCATGGAGGGGGTTGGAGGAGACAGCACAGGACAGGGCATGGAGGGGGCTGGAGGAGACAGCACAGGACAGGGCATGGAGGGGGCTGGAGGAGACAGCACAGGACAGGGCATGGAGGGGGCTGGAGGAGACAGCACAGGACAGGGCATGGAGGGGGCTGGAGGAGACAGCATAGGACAGGGCATGGAGGGGGCTGGAGGAGACAGCATAGGACAGGGCATGGAGGGGGTTGGAGGAGACAGCACAGGACAGGGCATGGAGGGGGTTGGAGGAGACAGCACAGGACAGGGCATGGGGGATACAGCACAGGACAGGGCATGGCGAGGGCTGGAGGAGACAGCACAGGACAGGGCATGGAGGGGGCTGGAGGAGACAGCACAGGACAGGGCATGGAGGGGGCTGGAGGAGACAGCACACGACAGGGCATGGAGGGGGTTGGAGGAGACAGCACAGGACAGGGCATGGAGGGGGTTGGAGGAGACAGCACAGGACAGGGCATGGAGGGGGTTGGAGGAGACAGCACAGGACAGGGCATGGAGGGGGTTGGAGGAGACAGCACAGGACAGGGCATGGAGGGGGCTGGAGGAGACAGCACAGGACAGGGCATGGAGGGGGCTGGAGGAGACAGCACAGGACAGGGCATGGAGGGGGTTGGAGGAGACAGCACAGGACAGGGCATGGAGAGGGTTGTGGGAGACATCACATGGAGGGGGCTGCGGGAGACATCACAGGACAGGGCATGGAGAGGGTGCAGGGGACAGCACAGGACAGGGCATGGAGGGGGTGCAGGGGACAGCACAGGACAGGGCATGGAGGGAGCTGCGGGAGACAGCACAGGACAGGGCATGGGGGATACAGCACAGGACAGGGCATGGAGGGGGTTGGAGGAGACAGCACAGGACAGGGCATGGAGGGGGTTGGAGGAGACAGCACAGGACAGGGCATGGAGAGGGCTGGAGGAGACAACACAGGACAGGGCATGGAGGGGGCTGGAGGAGACAGCACAGGACAGGGCATGGAGGGGGTTGGAGGAGACAGCACAGGACAGGGCATGGAGGGGGTTGGAGGAGACAGCACAGGACAGGGCATGGAGGGGGTTGGAGGAGACAGCACAGGACAGGGCATGGAGGGGGCTGGAGGAGACAGCACAGGACAGGGCATGGAGGGGGCTGGAGGAGACAGCACAGGACAGGGCATGGAGGGGGTTGGAGGAGACAGCACAGGACAGGGCATGGAGAGGGTTGTGGGAGACATCACATGGAGGGGGCTGCGGGAGACATCACAGGACAGGGCATGGAGAGGGTGCAGGGGACAGCACAGGACAGGGCATGGAAGGGGTGCAGGGGACAGCACAGGACAGGGCATGGAGGGAGCTGCGGGAGACAGCACAGGACAGGGCATGGAGGGGGTTGGAGGAGACAGCACAGGACAGGGCATGGAGGGGGTTGGAGGAGACAGCACAGGACAGGGCATGGAGAGGGCTGGAGGAGACAGCACAGGACAGGGCATGGAGAGGGCTGGAGGAGACAGCACAGGACAGGGCATGGAGGGGGTTGGAGGAGACAGCACAGGACAGGGCATGGAGGGGGCTGGAGGAGACAGCACAGGACAGGGCATGGAGGGGGTTGGAGGATACAGGACAGGGCATGGAGGGGGTTGGAGGATACAGGACAGGGCATGGAGGGGGTTGGAGGAGACAGCACAGGACAGGGCATGGAGGGGGTTGGAGGATACAGGACATGGCATGGAGGGGGTTGGAGGAGACAGCACAGGACAGGGCATGGAGGGGGTTGGAGGATACAGGACAGGGCATGGAGGGGGTTGGAGGATACAGGACAGGGCATGGAGGGGGCTGGAGGAGACAGCACAGGACAGGGCATGGAGGGGGCTGGAGGAGACAGGACAGGACATGGAGGGGGTTGGAGGAGACAGGACAGGACATGGAGGGGGCTGGAGGAGACAGGACAGGACAGGGCATGGAGGGGGCTGGAGGAGACAGGACAGGACATGGAGGGGGCTGGAGGAGACAGGACAGGACATGGAGGGGGTTGGAGGATACAGGACAGGGCATGGAGGGGGCTGGAGGAGACAGCACAGGACAGGGCATGGAGGGGGCTGGAGGAGACAGGACAGGACATGGAGGGGGCTGGAGGAGACAGGACAGGACATGGAGGGGGTTGGAGGATACAGGACAGGGCATGGAGGGGGCTGGAGGAGACAGCACAGGACAGGGCATGGAGGGGGCTGGAGGAGACAGGACAGGACAGGGCATGGAGGGGGTTGGAGGATACAGGACAGGGCATGGAGGGGGCTGGAGGAGACAGCACAGGACAGGGCATGGAGGGGGCTGGAGGAGACAGGACAGGACAGGACAGGGCATGGAGGGGGCTGGAGGAGACAGCACAGGACAGGGCATGGAGGGGGCTGGAGGAGACAGGACAGGACAGGACAGGACAGGGCATGGAGGGGGCTGGAGGAGACAGCACAGGACAGGGCATGGAGGGGGCTGGAGGAGACAGGACAGGACAGGGCATGGAGGGGGTTGGAGGATACAGGACAGGGCATGGCGGGGGCTGGAGGAGACAGCACAGGACAGGGCATGGAGAGGGCTGGAGGAGACAGGACAGGACAGGACAGGGCATGGAGGGGGCTGGAGGAGACAGGACAGGACAGGACAGGACATGGAGGGGGCTGGAGGAGACAGGACAGCACAGGACAGGGCATGGAGGGGGCTGGAGGAGACAGGACAGGACAGGACAGGACAGGACATGGAGAGGGCTGGAGGAGACAGGACAGCACAGGACAGGGCATGGAGGGGGCTGGAGGAGACAGGACAGGACAGGACAGGACAGGGCATGGAGGGGGCTGGAGGAGACAGCACAGGACAGGGCATGGAGGGGGCTGGAGGAGACAGGACAGGACAGGACAGGACAGGGCATGGAGGGGGCTGGAGGAGACAGCACAGGACAGGGCATGGAGGGGGCTGGAGGAGACAGGACAGGACAGGGCATGGAGGGGGTTGGAGGATACAGGACAGGGCATGGAGGGGGCTGGAGGAGACAGGACAGCACAGGACAGGGCATGGAGAGGGCTGGAGGAGACAGGACAGCACAGGACAGGGCATGGAGGGGGCTGGAGGAGACAGCACAGGACAGGGCATGGAGGGGGCTGGAGGAGACAGCACAGGACAGGGCATGGAGGGGGTTGGAGGAGACAGCATAGGACAGGGCATGGAGAGGGCTGGAGGAGACAGCACAGGACAGGGCATGGAGGGGGTTGGAGGAGACAGCACAGGACAGGGCATGGAGGGGGTTGGAGGAGACAGCACAGAACAGGGCATGGAGAGGGCTGGAGGAGACAGCACAGGACAGGGCATGGAGAGGGCTGGAGGAGACAGCACAGAACAGGGCATGGAGGGGGTTGGAGGAGACAGCACAGGACAGGACGGTGTGAGTTTGGTGAGGCCCATGTCCCAAATGGGAATAAAGGGCCAGAAGTTCATATTTCTTATGACCTTCAACCTCTGTAGTTCAAGTTAGCTGCATATCCTTTACAGGATGTCGCAGTCAACCCCCAGCATGTTTTGGCTGTTTGAGATGTCTTGGCAAGTATACTAACAATGTGTTATGCTAAAAAAAAAACACATCTTGGAAGACATTAACAAGAAAGTAACTTGAAGTGATCGCAGGAATTAAACAACAGCAAACAATACACACTCTCTGAATGTGCAATGACAGTGAGCCTTGCAAAAAGCAAAGACACGGAACTATTTTAGTTGTTGGGTGAAATTCACAGCGGGATCAAAGTAGCAACACAGAGGTCACATGCAGGACAGTGCTGTGTGGTTGAGAACCCTTGGCAAGACTGAGCAGGTCCGATGATGTTGAGGTGCTTCCAAAGGGCTTGCATTTATCAGAGTGAGGTTGTGTATAGACTTCACTCCTGACTCAGGTGAGTTGAGTACAGAACCGACATTACAGCACTCTGGATATTCCCATACGTGCTCCGTCCTCATTGCTACAGCCAGCGAAGAGTCCCAATACTAGTATTACCAGTAGCAGTCTGATGTGTCTGTCTGGCCTTTCTTTGGAGTCCTGAGTTTCCGGCCAGATCCTCAGGTCACTCTCTGCAGCTCTAAGGGTTCTCCAAGTTGTGATGATCTAACTATACACACAATTCCAAATGGGCCCTAATTACATCTGCCTTATCATCATACACCAGTACTCTACCATGCAGTGCCAATTTGTCCGCCTGCTCGTTTCCCACCACACCAGCATATCCTAGGGGAAAACTCCAACTGGTGCTCTTTATTTTTGATTGTTGAATGGAAGCCTGACTCTCTGGCTGAAGGATGCTTGTCTTAACCTTTCTCATCTTTCTCCTGACTCAGCACCAAGGCACTCATCTGCATGGGGGCTGTGTTGCAGGGCTCTCGTCCCCCTTCTCCAAGCTCAGAGACCCATGGGCTGTGCAAGACCAGCAGCATCTGAACTGGACATCAGCGGAGAGGCATCTCAGGGAGTAAGCAGGCCCACATGCAGCACAGCACACACACTGGCTGGCTGGCTGGGCCTGGGGAGGCGTCTCAGGGTGTGAGCAGGCCCACATGTAGCACAGCACACACACTGGCTGGCTGGCTGGGCCTGGGGAGGCGTCTCAGGGTGTGAGCAGGCCCACATGTAGCACAGCACACACACTGGCTGGCTGGCTGGCTGGGCCTGGGGAGGCGTCTCAGGGTGTGAGCAGGCCCACATGTAGCACAGCACACACTGGCTGGCTGGCTGGGCCTGGGGAGGCGTCTCAGGGTGTGAGCAGGCCCACATGTAGCACAGCACACACAATGGCTGGCTGGCTGGGCCTGGGGAGGCGTCTCAGGGTGTGAGCAGGCCCACATGCAGCACAGCACAACACATACAGGTTGGCTGGCTGGCTGGGGCAGGGGTGGTCAGATCTCATCTAGCTGTTTTATATTTCACTGTCAACAGACTCCAGCCCAAGGATCAACCTACTTAATGAAGCACACCAGGCAACAGACCCTGGCCTTGTACAGAAGTCACAACATCAGCCTACAGATGTGGATACAACATGTCACACCAGGCAACAGACCCTAGCCTTGTACAGAAGTCAGACCATGAGCCTACAGACGTGACATCATGTCACACCAGGCAACAGACCCTGGCCTTGTACAGAAGTCACAACATCAGCCTACAGATGTGGATACAACATGTCACACCAGGCAACAGACCCTAGCCTTGTACAGAAGTCACAACATCAGCCTACAGATGTGACATCGTGCCATGCTGCTGTATCAGGAATCCTGGCCACTGTGTACAGCATGAATCTAGAGATCAAGGTCATGCAGTTCCCATGTAAAATGCTGAGATCCAACATTTTGCTCAAAGCCATCTCTGCAACGTACAAAAGAACACTAAATCACACAACAAGAGATTGTTGGAGAGAAACAACAGAAAGACTGAACTTACGCAGGGATGGAAGCAAACTATGGAAACTAGTGAAAACCTTGAAACATGCAGGACCCAGTGACAAATAATTATTAAATAAGTAAATGTCTTGCTTACAGGCAAAAAGCTGCAAATGCACTGATGGAATACTTTGCTAGAAAAGAAAAAGCCACCAAAAACGAACAGAGACAGCAACAGAACAAATGAAGGCAAATTTTAAGATTGAAGAGATGGAACAGGCAATGGGTGCTAGAAAAAACAAGACACCTGGAAAGGATAGAATTAAAAACAAAACTCTAACAGGAATAGGTACATAAAAAAACAAAACAAAAACAGCAGTCCTGGGAAGAGAGGAAGAGGAAGGCCAAAGAGAAGATGGGTGCAGGATGTGGTGGATGATCTCCAGATGGGTGTATCGGATGCAGGACATCTAGCTTATAATCGAGAGGTTTTACGGAAGATTGTTATGGGAGCGAGGTTCTGCAAAGGACATGCTACTGAATGAATGAATGGAGTCCTAAATTACAACTGGAAGAGAGAAATAGTCCCCCAGGCATGGAATGAAGTTGTACTAAGACCAGTCCCAAAGAAAGTTAAGGATGTGGAAGAACCAAACGGTTATCATCCTATCATTCTACTAATTGTGTGGGGAAATTAAAGAAAACACTATCTATATCTATCACTAAATCCATATAGATCAGGAAATAGAAGGTGCCCTATCAGATTAAAAGCACACACTAGCGATAGTGATAGAGTTAGGAAAAGCATTCAATCAAGTGTGGAAGGAAGAGCTGAAAATAAAACTGCAAAACAAACAAGTGTGTGAGAAAATGTACAAATAGATCAGCCACTACCTAGAGAACAGAACTGCCAGGACACAAGTACAAGGTCAAACCAGCACGAAGATGGTTTTGGAGCCAGATGTCCTTCAAGGGGAATTTTGTCACCAAAGTCATTCCCATCATATAAAAATGAGATTACAGAAAAGCATCCAGCCAAGTAGATATCTCCTCCATTGAGACATCCTAGCCATATGGACTTCTGAAGAATATAGACATCCTAGCCATATGGACTTCTGAAGAATATAGACATCCTAGCCATATGGACTTCTGAAGAATATAGACATCCTAGCCATATGGACTTCTGAAGAATATAGTAGCACTAATATTTCTGGGATGCAGCAAGAGGTATTAGTATTAGAAGGATGGTCAAAAGCATGGCTACTTAACATCATTGCTTGATACCGAAGATACAGGTTGAGACAAACTGAACACGAGCAAGGCAAAGCATGGCAATCATATAAACAAGCTTACTGGTACACTATGGGGAGCAGATGAACAAATTCTCAAGAAGCTACATACTGGATGAGTGAGGAATATAGCACTGCAGCTGGAGCAACAGCAACAAAGTCACACTTCAGACAAAAATCAAGGAATGTGGGTCATAACTGAAGGCCTGAAGTCAAACTGGAACAGATCAGGTGTCTGCACATTATTGCAGGACAGAAGAGACAGCAGAACCTAGCAACAAGCAGACACATTTAGAAGGCTGACAGACCACTTCCTGTATCATAGATATAATGGCCTTGAAAAGGGAAAACCTAAAGTAACACACTAGGAAGAAAGAAATAGCACAATGTAATATACAGGTAAATGGGAATATCCTTACACAAGTGAATTGGTATAATTATCTCGGCACAGTCATAACATCTGATGGGAGATGCCTTGAAGAGATTAGAACAAGAATCGCCATGGCAAAAGTAACCTTTTGCAAGATGGAAAACATACTGACATATAAAAAATATGTCATTTGCAATGAGAAAAACAGTATTGAAGTGCTACATAGAACCAGTGCTTTTGTATGGATGTGAAGCTTGGACAATTAGCAGACAAGCTGAGCAACATCCAATGGCTGTGGAAATCTAGTTTCTGAGGAAAATACGATGAATTCCATGGGCAGACTGAAAAACCTATGACCAAGTCCTACAAGAAACAAATGTAAACCACAAACTGATTAGAGAAATTAGGTGTAGACAGTCACCATGTTTTTTTGTTTTTTTTGGACACGTTATGAAAAGAAATAAATTATAGAACTTGTGACATCTGGCAAGATTGAGGGGAAAAGAACTAGGGAAGGCAGAGAAGTAAACATCTGGATGGCTTGGTCACATGACATGGTCGAAACAAGAACACATAGCTGATTCAAGGCTCTGGTGATCATGTGAGATGGTGAAACATGACCACCCACGCTTATTGGCAAATCACATGATGATGATTAAAGTAAAACAGCTATGAAGAATCTGCAAAAAAAAGAAAGTTCAGGACAGATCTTATACTTAACATATCAACAACCAAGCCTGTCTACAACATACAACAAGTTGCCAGCTTGGAGACAGCAGTACCTGCCTAAGATGATAGAAAACATTGCTGGTTTTAAGAAAAACACTCGCTTCAAAGCTAACAGAAAGAAGAAAAACATCCCTAAACTACACAGAAGTACAAGGCTCAAGTAGCTCCAGGACTTGAGCATTTCTAGATGAGTCAGGATAAACTCAACAGGAAATGGAGTTAAGAGTTGTTCTCCTGAATCTAAACACTAAGCAAAGGGCAACTTGAAAATACTGGTGTCACTTTGGGGCAGAGTTAATAGCATTGAAGGCTGCAGCAGAGATGTTCTTGGCAGGGAAAAATACAGAGAAACACATGGCTCTCTTCACAGATGTGAAGTCAGATGTCTCAATGTTGAGGAACAATGCAGAATTTGCAGACTTAAGGGCAGCACTTCATTGACTATGTCAGAAATTTTTTTTAAAGTTGTAATACATGGATCCCATCACATTACAGTATACCTGGAAATAAAGAAGGTGAAAGATTGGCAAGCGTAGGTGGACGACTACCTCAGCCTGGTACAGACTCTGGTGAGTGCAAGAGGTTTATAAGAAGCACTTACAGAACCAACTAGAAATCAGAGCAACCAGGCCATCAGACAGATGGGGCGTATTACAAACTCAACCAAAGAGAACAAGTAGCAATCTTCAGACTCCACACGGGATATACCAGGCTGAAATACCACTTGTTCAATCAAAAAAAGATAGGACAGGACATACCAGGCTGAAATACCACTTGTTCAATCAAATAAAGATAGGACAGGACATACCAGGCTGACTAGCACTTGTTCTATCAAATAAAGATAGGACAGGACATAACAGGCTGACTAGCACTTGTTCAATCAAATAAAGATAGGACAGGACATAACAGGCTGACTAGCACTTGTTCTATCAAATAAAGATAGGACAGGACATAACAGGCTGACTAGCACTTGTTCTATCAAATAAAGATAGGACAGGACATAACAGGCTGACATAGCACTTGTTCAAAGGCTGAAATAGCACTTGTTCAATCAAATAAAGATAAGACAGGACATACCAGGCTGAAATAGCACTTGTTCAATCAAATAAAGATCAGAGCTGCTGATGAATTAACTGTGGAAGTGGTAATATGACAGCTAAATATTTGCTGCAGTCTCCAACATTTGCAGAACGGAGAAAAGTATTGTGTCTACCCCCACGCCATTTGAGGACAAGCTCTATGGAGATGTCAACCAGCTCAAGTCGACTGCTGCATTCTTTAAATATATCCAGGCTGTGACATGAGGACTCGTATGCACCATGAGGCCTCATGAGCATCAAGTGGGACCTAAAGAAGCCGGGTGAAAGAATCTAGGCAAGTGAAGATAACATGAACAAATCATACCTCTCAATATCTTTTCTTCGTGGCATCTCATAAAATCCCATAACCGAATAGTGCCGTCATCAGAGCAAGATGCAAATTTTGTGTCAGATGGACAAAAACTGGCCAGGAAGAAAACAACAAACACCATTTATTTGTTTCTGAAAATATAATTTATTTGTGAAGGAAATGCACATGTAAAGTATGCATCAAACAAAAAAGTATCCAGTCAAATAAGTACGCATCAAACAAAATGTATCACAAAAACTGTACCTTACAACAAAAGTATCACTTTCAAGTTTTATCAACATGAGCAGCCCTGAGCAAAATTGCCGCAGAAATAGCACCATTATCACATGAATAGTTTGTAATAAAATTACTGCAACAACATCAAACATGCGACCCACAAAAACATCTGAGCGGCAGCACAAACATTCTGCTTACAAATAATAACCACTGTGCCAATTTGCACCACTCAACAAACATAGGACAAGCTGGGAAACAGAATTAAAACTGTCTTGTTTGTATTTTCTGGAAAGTACAATTAAAATCAGTTTAATTATTTGTGAGCCTCTTTAGTGTACAGTTTACTGCTCTCTTTTTTATTTTGCTGGAAGAGTCTTGCAAAATAATTAAGGTTTTTAATTGCCTTTCCCATTGTTACTCAACATATATTAGTGTGTATGTACAGTACGCTCACATAAAATTACTGTGTATATGGTTGCACATTTGTATGTAGTACAAACGCTCAGTGATATAATATATAATAGTCTGCATCATGTGCGACTGTTCCATATATTCAGCCCAGGAGGAAATGTGATCCAGGTGAAAATCTAATACAATCAGTTATAAATCAGTATCTTGCTTGGGTCAAAGCTGGTGATCAAACTAAACGTGACAGTGTTATGTGTGTGTGATATTAGCATTGTAATCAGAAGACAAAGCATGGATGGGGAAGAGAATGTTAGACAGTCCTATCATGGTTAGAGACAGGGAAACAGTTGGAGATCCACTGACTGCAAACCAACCGTTAATGAGAAGATGGCAACTGATCTGAATAGTTACATTTGTTGTAACCTTGTAGTAAAAGGCAGCAACAATCAAATCTACTGTATATCTGTACATCTCGCAACTGTAGAGAGTATTACACCATAAAAGTATCTCAGACATGCCCAGAAATGGACCACGAAGCACCGCCAGCAGACAGACAGCCCACAACACAGACACGTCGAGCACATAGCCAGTTGTCACCAACAGCAGAAGTCTGGTACACGGCAACAACCTGCCCTCGACAAATGACACACACTACTAGAGATACTGGACAACTTTGGTAAGACACTAACATACCAAACAACATAACCAGTGCATATTAAATCTATTATTTGAACTGGGTACCTTGGCTACAGACAGTGATCATATTAAATCTATTTGAACTGGGTACCTTGGCTACAGACAGTGATCATATTAAATCTACTATTTGAACTGGGCACCTTGGCTACAGACAGTGATCATGTCTCAAAGCCTCAGAAAAGAGATTCACAGAAGGATGCTCGGTCCAGAAACAGTAAGACATAGCTGGACAAATAGAAGAGGACTAATGCACACACACAAAAAAAGCATTTAAAATCTGACTAGAATGACTTGGCCAACTGCTGGAGCCTGGTAGTGTGTTGGCATTATGGCTGCGGCAATATGCACAGTGTACCTGTGCAAGCTGTTGGATTGTCGAGACTCCTGTCTATTCTACTTTTCACATTGGGCAGTGAGGAGCATTTCGTGTGATATTCACTGGCACAGGAACGAAGCATAATGGGCACAACCCGTTGCCGTGAAGTTGGAACCGCAACTAACTAGAGACAACAGCAGCAGACACTAAACGAATCAACCATTTCTTTGTGTGTTCACATGTTTTGAACTCAAGTGTAGTCCAGAAACTTGCTACTACTTCTAGTAGTTGTCACCACTGGGGAGGGCACTGGACTGATTTTTGTGTGTGGATTAACTTTCCCTATTGCCAGTGTCTCTTGCCATCAGGCAAACCCACTCCGACTTCTGGGGTACTTGTAATACATCACATTATAAAACTAACAAACAGAGTTGTATGCTGATCCATCAACATCCCATGTCAATAACCAGGGTTGTATATTATCTATCAACATCCCATGTCCATAACCAGAGTTGTATGCTGATCCATCAACATCCCATGTCCATAACCAGAGTTGTATGCTGATCCATCAACATCCCATGTCCATAACCAGGGTTGTATATTATCTATCAATATCTCATGTCCATAACCAGAGTTGTATGCTGATCCATCAACATCCCATGTCCATAACCAGAGTTGTATGCTGATCCATCAACATCCCATGTCCATAACCAGGGTTGTATATTATCTATCAATATCTCATGTCCATAACCAGAGTTGTATGCTGATCCATCAACATCCCATGTCCATAACCAGAGTTGTATGCTGATCCATCAACATCCCATGTCCATAACCAGGGTTGTATGCTGATCCATCAACATCCCATGTCCATAACCAGAGTTGTATGCTGATCCATCAACATCCCATGTCCATAACCAGGGTTGTATGCTGATCCATCAACATCCCATGTCCATAACCAGAGTTGTATGCTGATCCATCAACATCCCATGTCCATAACCAGAGTTGTATGCTGATCCATCAACATCCCATGTCCATAACCAGAGTTGTATGCTGATCCATCAACATCTCATGTCCATAACCAGAGTTGTATGCTGATCCATCAACATCCCATGTCCATAACCAGGGTTGTATACTATCTATCAACATCCCATGTCCATAACCAGAGTTGTATGCTGATCCATCAATATCTCATGTCCATAACCAGAGTTGTATGCTGATCCATCAATATCTCATGTCCATAACCAGGGTTGTATACTACCTATCAATATCTCATGTCCATAACCAGTTTTATGCTGATCCATCAATATCTCATGTCCATAACCAGAGTTGTATGCTGATCCATCAACATCCCATGTCCATAACCAGAGTTGTATGCTGATCCATCAACATCCCATGTCCATAACCAGGGTTGTATGCTGATCCGTCAACATCCCATGTCCATAACCAGAGTTGTATGCTGATCCATCAACACCCCATGTCCATAACCAGGGTTGTATGCTGATCCATCAACATCCCATGTCCATAACCAGAGTTGTATGCTGATCCATCAACATCCCATGTCCATAACCAGAGTTGTATGCTGATCCATCAACATCCCATGTCCATAACCAGAGTTGTATGCTGATCCATCAACATCTCATGTCCATAACCAGAGTTGTATGCTGATCCATCAACATCCCATGTCCATAACCAGAGTTGTATGCTGATCCATCAACATCTCATGTCCATAACCAGAGTTGTATGCTGATCCATCAACATCCCATGTCCATAACCAGAGTTGTATGCTGATCCATCAACATCTCATGTCCATAACCAGAGTTGTATGCTGATCCATCAACATCCCATGTCCATAACCAGAGTTGTATGCTGATCCATCAATATCTCATGTCCATAACCAGAGTTGTATGCTGATCCATCAATATCTCATGTCCATAACCAGGGTTGTATACTACCTATCAATATCTCATGTCCATAACCAGTTTTATGCTGATCCATCAATATCTCATGTCCATAACCAGAGTTGTATGCTGATCCATCAACATCCCATGTCCATAACCAGAGTTGTATGCTGATCCATCAACATCCCATGTCCATAACCAGAGTTGTATGCTGATCCATCAATAGCTCATGTCCATAACCAGGGTTGTATACTACCTATCAATATCTCATGTCCATAACCAGTTTTATGCTGATCCATCAATATCCCATGTCCATAACCAGGGTTGTATACTGATCCATCAATATCTCATGTCCATAACCAGGGTTGTATACTATCTATCAATATCTCATGTCCATAACCAGGGTTGTATACTGATCCATCAATATCTCATGTCCATAACCAGGGTTGTATACTACCTATCAATATCTCATGTCCATAACCAGTTTTATGCTGATCCATCAATATCTCATGTCCATAACCAGAGTTGTATGCTGATCCATCAACATCCCATGTCCATAACCAGAGTTGTATGCTGATCCATCAACATCCCATGTCCATAACCAGGGTTGTATGCTGATCCGTCAACATCCCATGTCCATAACCAGAGTTGTATGCTGATCCATCAACACCCCATGTCCATAACCAGGGTTGTATGCTGATCCATCAACATCCCATGTCCATAACCAGAGTTGTATGCTGATCCATCAACATCCCATGTCCATAACCAGAGTTGTATGCTGATCCATCAACATCCCATGTCCATAACCAGAGTTGTATGCTGATCCATCAACATCTCATGTCCATAACCAGAGTTGTATGCTGATCCATCAACATCCCATGTCCATAACCAGAGTTGTATGCTGATCCATCAACATCTCATGTCCATAACCAGAGTTGTATGCTGATCCATCAACATCCCATGTCCATAACCAGAGTTGTATGCTGATCCATCAACATCTCATGTCCATAACCAGAGTTGTATGCTGATCCATCAACATCCCATGTCCATAACCAGAGTTGTATGCTGATCCATCAATATCTCATGTCCATAACCAGAGTTGTATGCTGATCCATCAATATCTCATGTCCATAACCAGGGTTGTATACTACCTATCAATATCTCATGTCCATAACCAGTTTTATGCTGATCCATCAATATCTCATGTCCATAACCAGAGTTGTATGCTGATCCATCAACATCCCATGTCCATAACCAGAGTTGTATGCTGATCCATCAACATCCCATGTCCATAACCAGAGTTGTATGCTGATCCATCAATAGCTCATGTCCATAACCAGGGTTGTATACTACCTATCAATATCTCATGTCCATAACCAGTTTTATGCTGATCCATCAATATCCCATGTCCATAACCAGGGTTGTATACTGATCCATCAATATCTCATGTCCATAACCAGGGTTGTATACTATCTATCAATATCTCATGTCCATAACCAGGGTTGTATACTGATCCATCAATATCTCATGTCCATAACCAGGGTTGTATACTATCTATCAATATCTCATGTCCATAACCAGAGTTGTATACTGATCTATCGATATCTCATGTCCGTAAACAGAGTTGTATACTGATCTATCGATATCTCATGTCCGTAAACAGAGTTGTATGCTGATCCATCAACATCCCATGTCCATAACCAGAGTTGTATGCTGATCCATCAACATTGCCTGTCCAATCTGCAACAGTGACAGCATGAGATCTAGTCAGTGTAGTTCTTGGATAAAGCCTGTCCCGTCACATGACCACAAGAGATTATTTCTAGGGAAGTACACCAATGCTGTCCAACACATCACATCTACACAACCAGGGGTAGAAAAACTTAAATATAATTCAGAAGCCAGTCCTTTTTTCCCAGGAGGCAGGCATACTTTTGTCTGCAAATATAGGCTAAGGAAACAATTGAAAATTCAGGCACCAGGCAAAAATTTTCAGGTGCGATGGTGACCAGACACCAGGGTTTTCATACTCCTGTGCATGACAGCATCTGCAACATTTGTGAAGTACAGTGGTACTGTCCAACACTGTCCATGGAGGAACAATAGAGTGAGAAGGAAAGTAATGTCAAGCTTCCTTTCTTCCATCATGTGCAATTCTTCAATGAAGAATCAAGCTCATCAAGACTGGCTTTCTTCAGTCAAGAATCAGGATTTGATACAAGCGATTGTGCATGCTATGGAACAAGAGATTGTAAATGCTATGGAACAAGAGATTGTAAGTGCTAACAACCCTCTGATACCAATGAAGACAAGGCCAATGTGACCCCAATTCTGGATCACTGTAGGTAGATCGTCAGAGGTTTATTAAAAGAGTCAAAACAATAAGAAACCCAGTCCGGCAACCAACAGTGGACTATCCGCTCTCTAAAGCTGCGGAAACCAACCAGACAAACTGCCTGGACATGACCAATACGAGCGTAATCAAAGGTAAAAAAGACTCAATAAGAATATGGCACAAAAATGTCATTGCACATAAACTGGAAGTAAAGACAAGGAATAAAAATTATCTGCTATCCTAAACCATTCAAGACACCAAATGACGTGGCGTGGTCGGAAATCTGGGTTACATAAGGCAACAAGAGTATATTTACAAGGATTATAAATGGTCTTCAAACCGCCGAAGCTGTTTTGTTTTTTTTCATGGACGGCTAATGAAAATGATGGATACATGTATATGCCAGCCTGCTACTAATAAACAAAGACAACGAATGACATGTGGTGGTGTGTGTTGACTGTGGTATTTTAGTAGCCATGCGTTGTTCCAAGTAGCTACAATAAATATGTATACTGACTTTAAAATTAACTGAACAAGTCCCCTAGCAGATATCTGTTACAGTATGGTGCAAGGATAACCATTTATTTATATATATAGACCATGGTGCTCCGATAACCATTTATATAGATCATGGTGCTCTGATAACCATTTATATAGACCATGGTGCTCCGATAACCATTTACATAGATCACGGTGCTCCGATAACCATTTATATAGACCATGGTGCTCAGATAACTAATTATATATATCATGGTGCTCTGATAACCATTTATATAGATCATGGTGCTCCATTAACTATTTATATAGATCATGGTGCTCTGATAACCATTTATATAGATCATGGTGCTCCGATAATCATTTATGTAGACCATGGTGCTCCGATAAAGATTTATATAGACCATAGTGCTGTGATAACTGTTTATATATAACATGGCGCTCCTATACCCGTATATATTGACTTTGGTGCTCCAACAACCAGTATACTATTCATGGTGTTTTGATAACCACACATATGGACGGCGGTGGTCTGATAACCATGCATACCAACAATGGTGATCCAACAAGCGTAATTGTGACTGTTGTGATGATAATCCAATGTCTGACTATCTTTTGTTTTAAAGACACTAACGTGCCAAGTAGCATTTAGGGCTTATGGTGCCAGAGGCATATTTGTATAGACCAACCGTCACTCAGTGGCTGATGTGGCTGGTATCAAACCAGCCTCATTTACTTCCCAACACATTTCATGGTGCCCATTTCAGGCTGGCTCTCCCTGGGGTCCAGATCACTTGAACAAATCACACAGATTCAAACCCATCAGTCCGGGCCGTCAGGTTAATGTTCTGGTGACTGTGCGTACTGACTTTGGTATTCTATGGTGTTACGATAACCATGTATATTGACTATGGTGTTACGACAATCATGTATATTGACTATGGTGTTACGACAATCATGTATATTGACTATGGTGTTATGATAACCATGTATATTGACTATGATGTTATGACAATCATGTATATTGACTATGGTGTTACGACAATCATGTATATTGACTATGGTGTTATGATAACCATGTATATTGACTATGGTGTTACGACAATCATGTATATTGACTATGGTGTTACGATAACCATGTATATTGACTATAGTGGTACGACAATCATGTATATTGACTATGGTGTTATGATAACCATGTATATTGACTATGGTGGTACGACAATCATGTATATTGACTATGGTGTTACGATAACCATGTATATCGACTATGGTGTTACGATAACCATGTATATTGACTATGGTGTTACGACAACCATGTATGTTGACTATGGTGTTACGACAATCATGTATATTGACTATGGTGTTATGATAAGCATGTATATTGACTATGGTGGTACGACAATCATGTATATTGACTATGGTGTTACAACAACCATGTAGGTTGACTATGATGTTATGACAACCATGTATGTTGACTATGGTGTTACGACAACCATGTATGTTGACTATGGTGTTACAACAACCATGTATGTTGACTACGTTGACTATGGTGTTACAACAACCATGTATGTTGAAAACGTTGACTATGGTGTTACAACAACCATGTATGTTGACTATGGTGTTACGACAACCATGTACGTTGACTATGGTGTTATGACAACCATGTATGTTGACTATGGTGTTACGACAACCATGTATGTTGACTACGTTGACTATGGTGTTATGACAACCATGTATGTTGACTACGTTGACTATGGTGTTACGACAACCATGTATGTTGACTATGGTGTTACGACAACCATGTATGGTGACTACGTTGACTATGGTGTTACGAAAACCATGTATGTTGACTATGGGTGTTCTGATAACTGCGTATAATGACCATGGTGTTCTGACCAACGATGGCTCAAATCTAACACTATCACAGTTTCAGTAAAGGACCCTATTTACACACCTTATTGGGCATATGGTGCTGACCCATGTTTTATAGCCCTCATGGCACTGTGTGTGTGACGTGGTCAGTTATACGCTGGCCAGCTGTACTCGCCCACACATTTGCCGGTGCCCAGTGTGGCTGGAGGGACCTGAGAGCACTGGATCATGTCTAACATCCACCTATTTACGTTTAGCTTTAATATCATCAGGGCCGACGGACATCTGGAGCCCTCCCTAAGTGTGACAACAGTCCTATCGACACAGACAACTTTCCACACACAGACTTAAACACGGACACTGTCTCTGCCTTTATGGCTTTGACAGCACGGGTTTATTATACAACTACTGCATGAACACATGGATATGATCTTCATGTCCACTACTACACAGGGGCTTCAGTCTTTATGACTTCAGCCTACTAGTTAGTTTGAGACCCAAGTATGAGGTTCTAAGGTAGCTAGTTTGAGACCCAAGTATGAGTTTCTAAGGTAGCTAGTTTGAGACCCAAGTGTGAGGTTCTAAGGTAGCTAGTTTGAGACCCAAGTGTGAGGTTCTAAGGTAGCTGTGTGTGCTAGGATCAGACATGAAGACATGACCTTGCCATGATTGCTTCTATCATTTCATTTCAGGCATGTTTAAAATGAGATATTTGCAGTCGACCATAGCACCTTCTATTATGCTAAGTATAGAGGCCAGAGTACAAACTTTGTCTTTGCTTGTCTCTCCTTGGATGTATTGATAGTGTACAAACTTTATATGTAGTCTCTCCCTTGTCTCTCCTTGAATGTAGAGTGTACAAACTTTACATTTAGTCTTTCCTTGTCTCTCTTGAATGTAGAGTGTACAAATGTTATAATTAGTATTTCCTTGTCTTTCCTAGGGTGTAGAGATAACATACAAACTTATTTAGTCATCCCCTTTCTCTCATTGAAAGTAGAGACAGCGTAGAGTTTTATTTAGTCCTTCCTTTTCTTTCCTTGGATACAGAGGCATCATACAAACTGATTGAATCTTTTCTCTTCTCTCCCTGGATGTAGAGGAACCTTGCAGTTTTATTTAATCTTCTACCTTCTTCTTAGAAGAGTAGCAGTACCTCAGGTCTTGTTGAATTGTTCCCCTTTTATCCCTGCAGTGTTAGCATTTAGTCTTTCATCATTGACCCTAGATTGTTGAGGTGCCTGGTGGTCTTCTGTAATCTTTCAACTTTTATTCTAAATTGTTGAGGTGCCTGATGGTCTTCTGTAATCTTTCAACTTTTATTCTAAATTGTTGAGGTGCCTGACGGTCTTCTGTAATCTTTCAAGTTTTACCCTAAATTGTTGAGGTGCCTGACGGTCTTCTGTAATCTTTCAACTTTTATTCTAAATTGTTGAGGTGCCTGACGGTCTTCTGTAATCTTTCAACTTTTATCCTAAATTGTTGAGGTGCCTAACGGCCTTCTGTAATCTTTCAACTTTTATCCTAAATTGTTGAAGTGCTTGACAGTCTTCTGTAATCTTTCAACTTTTATCCTAAATTGTTGAGGTGCCGAATGAGCTTATCTAGTCTTTCCTCTTCTATACTGGTATAGTATGCACCTTACATGCTTGTTTTTAATGTTATGAATAAAGAAGAAGAATTAAGTTTGATTTTGGCATAGTCTTGAGTTGCCTTGTGAAGGAAGAAAACCCTGGACTGTCATTGTGTACCAAACAGATTCCCCCTAATAACATCAAATGATCAGTTAGTAGAAACGGCATACATAACCTGCCCATAGTAAAGCCAAGGAAAGATGTTCAGTAGATGTGTGTTTCAAAATATACTCTTTCAAAGGGAAAATATTCTGCGGCGTAGTTTTCATATGCATAGGTTTCATCTTCGGAGTGATGTGTTGGTGATTTTGTCCAAGAGTTGACAGACACACTGTGGCTGTTCACCACATGTAGAGACAACGATATCAGACACAGTCACCTGACTAACTCCCACACTAAAAGCTTACTATCATCTCCATATTTACAAAAGACAAGATCTAGTTGTGTAACATCCCCAGGGCCTGCCAAAGATTTTTGTCAAGCCCAGTGTAGGGTTTCCCTTCCCACCTGATGCCTCGAACTGGTTCCTTGTGCGCCTGGAACATCTTGACGTTGTTCATGTTAGACTGCCAATACTTGATGTAGCCAGCATGGTCGGCCGTCACCATCCAGGAATCCGAGTGACTCCATCTCATCGCTCTGACTGCTGTCTCATGAGCCTGTAACAAAACAAGCACTCATATTTATGTTCAATATACAGGTATAAGATATTAACCATATTTATAAACAACAATATAAACACACAGAAGTAAGAAAGCTAAACATAATTCAGAGACTTTCCCCTTTTTCTCAGGAACCAGAATCATTTTTGGGCTATGTGGGCCAGAAGCAGACTGAAAATTCAGGCACCAGGTAAAACATGTCTAGGCATCATGTTGACTTGTTCCCTGAATGTTTCTACCCATGCGATTACGTGCGACCTGAGATCATCTATACAAAGTAGATCACATTTGGATGATTACTGACTCCCTGGGCACATGACTAAACACTGTCGCTGTTTACAACCATGCATGTCTAGAGCAAGCAAGTAAACTGATGACTCATAGATGAATCCAGAAAACATCCAGTGTTTGCAACATAGCCATTCTCCTTCTGTGTTCCTCTTTCACAGTCAGTGTCACACCTAACTTTACACCTCTCTCTAACTCACATATGTCGTATTTCATGCAAACAAAAACAATCAGATACAGCGGTTCTAGACAAACTGGGAATGAAAAGAGAGTTGATGACAGAAAAAAGAGGCAAGTGGAATATTTTGGCCAGGTTAAAAGACATAACATTCTTATAAAAACTATTCTGGAGGGTAAGGTTGAAGGCAAGTGAGCAAGAGGTAGACAACAATACAAGTGGGAATATAACATCAAGAGATGGACGAACAGAAACATGACAGAATCTAGTCAGGGCGAGAAACAGGGTGTTGGAGATCCATTGCAGCCAACCTTCATTGTGGGGATGGCACCTGATTGATTGAATGATGTCTTCTTCTTCTTCTTCTGCGTTCATTCTGAGTTTTTTTTCCGGATGTGATTGCGTTGTGCCTGTTTACAGCAGAGCTGCGTTCTTGCGCCATTAGGCCGACACATCCGACTTCTGCGGGCATTTGTTGACCGGGTTAACCTTCCCAGGGGATTGAATGATGTATTTGGTGTACTCCCTATAGACAGACTGCACTCAAGACAACAACCTCTTGGGGTTTATTTTCCGCTAAAAAAAGTCTGCCCTGGCAATGACCATTTGGACTTCTCTTGGCTAATCCCATCTGTAAAGAGAACTAGCGGGACACGATAACAGCACCTGCTGTTACCCACCATTATTCCAGAAGAACTGATATCTTATTTCACTGCCAACGAGATCAAGAGCTCCCTGTCCAATGCTAGGAGATCCTCTGGTGACTATAAAACATGTGTTTTGCACAGAGCAACTAATGAAGACAAGGGGCCATATCAGTTACAATAGGACAGTAAACATATACTGTCATCAGTTACAATAGGGCAGTAAACATATACTGTCATCAGTTACAATAGGGCAGTAAACATATACTGTCATCAGTTACAATAGGGCAGTAAACATATACTGTCATCAGTTACAATAGGGCAGTAAACATATACTGTCATCAGTTACAATAGGGCAGTAAACATATACTGTCATCAGTTACAATAGGGCAGTAAACATATACTGTCATCAGTTACAATAGGACAGTAAACATATACTGTCATCAGTTACAATAGGGCAGTAAACATATACTGTCATCAGTTACAATAGGACAGTAAACATATACTGCCATCAGTTACAATAGGACAGTAAACATATACTGTCATCAGTTACAATAGGGCAGTAAACATATACTGTCATCAGTTACAATAGGGCAGTAAACATATACTGCCATCAGTTACAATAGGACAGTAAACATATACTGTCATCAGTTACAATAGGACAGTAAACATATACTGTCATCAGTTACAATAGGGCAGTAAACATATACTGCCATCAGTTACAATAGGACAGTAAACATATACTGTCATCAGTTACAATAGGGCAGTAAACATATACTGTCATCAGTTACAATAGGACAGTAAACATATACTGCCATCAGTTACAATAGGACAGTAAACATATACTGTCATCAGTTACAATAGGGCAGTAAACATATACTGTCATCAGTTACAATAGGGCAGTAAACATATACTGCCATCAGTTAGAAGCTGCACATGGATGTGCATACAAGGAAGCTTCAAATGAAAACCTCACAAGTGTCATAGACATTACAATAACCATGCCATTGTCTTGTAACCTGTCAATATTGATCACTGATCACAGAACGGATAACAGAACTCTGCTCCTCTTTGGTGCATCAAAAGTACGGTGGCCATATTTAAACTGTTATGATGTCACCATTGTAATTTCTATCATACTTTTAAGGTTTTAATTTGCAGCCTCCTTGTGTTAGCTAAGGAATAATAGATCAACCTGGTGTACCTGTCATATACCACCAAAAGAAAAGAATGATCAATCAGAAAGCTGCCAACACCAGCTCAAGGCAATTACCACTTTATGGACAGACCAGAACAAATTATTATTCAGCGCCTCAGAACAAGACACAATAGATTTCACAACCACATGTATACAAATTCAAGCTTAGAGAATCAGCCATGTGCACATGTGGATTAGCGCCACAGACAGCAGATCTCATACTTCAAGACTGCCCTAAATACAACATAATTAGGCAAACCTTCTGGTCTAAAGAAGCACCAGTGGAGCACTGAGTGACCTAACAAAGACACTTAAATTCACACAAGAGACAATGTTGCAGATAAAGACAATCAAGCGAACAAAAGAAGAAAAAGACGTGAAAGCTAGTGAACTGTCTACTCTGGACAGTCCAATAGCACTGTTGAGAAGGTGCAGATCCTCTATTGCAATACCACATCTAGAGATGGAGGCGGAAGCAGTCACGGTGGTGTTCCTCTGGCTGGAGGAAACAAACAGCATACAATGCGTTTGCTTTGGGCAAAGTGGCAGGCTTCCATTCAACAATAGAGAACAAGGCTTTCATTCAACAATAGAGAACATCTGTTGGATTTTTTCCCCAGGAAATGCTGGTTTGTGAGAAACGAGAAGGCTGACATATTAGCTGGGTTTCACCCTTTGGTATGGTATTGGTGCATAATGAGGCAGACTTGGTCGTAGCACTTTGAAATCATGAGTATAGTGTCAAAGAACAGGTAAATGATCACGACCTGGAGAGGATGGGGCTGCAGGGAGTGACCACAGGGTCTGGCCGACACTTAGGACTCCCAGGAAAGACCAGACACATAATCAGACAGCTACTGGTACCATTACTATTGGGACTTTTTGCTGGCTGTTGCAGATGAGGACAAACTGGTACGGGAATGTCACAAGTGCTGTGACATCGGTTCTTGATTCAACTCAGTAGCAGTTCCAGGAACCCGCGGAGTGAGTTTGTAAGAAATGGCTGAAGTAGCTTTTCTCTTACATTTCAAGGTACATGGCATCTGAAGAGAAGGTCACTGATGGTTTTGAATTGATGAGAACAATGTTAGTTTAGGGGTCATGTTGGGGGTTGACAGGTTAAGACAGCTGTTGATTCTAGCATGCCCTGTTCAAAACTTTTGGTTGGGCTATTTTATTAAAAAGAATTTGGTTAATGTTGGGCATGACTTAAACATTCACACTATACATCAAAAATGAACAGGGTGAAAATATGTAGCAATTACACAGCAGTGTGAATATTCAGTTTTGCAGAAGTCTACCCTACCTAGCAAGTAAGTAAAAGGATTTCAGTGTGTTGACACAAAGATGTTGTCTAGCGACCACAGGTAGTCTCACTGTGATATGTTTTAGCTGCAAGGGCAGGGAGCCAGTTTGTTGTTCTCTTTGCTCTGTTAGGATGTTAAATATGAGAAGTACAGGTACCACTACTGAGGCAGCGTACCTTTTTATTATGTCTATATAGGATAGGCCGGTCTCCCTGCTGTAGGGGTTAAGGACATTTTTCGTAATTCTGTATACTCTCGTACGAAACACAGCGGCACGAGATTCGGCAGCAGATCCGTTGTGTTGGTTACTTATGGGGGTATGTGAGCCGGCTGTTTAGAAAGCAATGGCAAACTACTGAACGTAAAACTTGCCAAGACATCAACAGCAACTGAAAAATGCTGGTGTTGACTGCAATGTCCTGTAAAGAATATGCAGGGGGGGAGGGTTACGATAGCCGGCTCCGTGGCAAAGGGGTTAGAGGTGCAGTTTGTAATCCTGCATACCCGCGTTCAAAACACAGCTGTGGCGGTTTGGGAGCAGCCCTGCTTACGTTAGTTTTTTATGAAATGGTATGGGTGCGGGTCGTTCAGAATGCAATGGCAAACTACTGAACGTAAACTTGCCCAGGAATCACGAACAGCCAAAAAATACTGGGGTTGACTGGGGATCTGGCCGACGCTCGACGAGGAAAGGCGAGACGGACATATAATCAGATTGCTACTGGAACTATTAGTGTTGGAACTCTTCGCTGGCTGCTGAGGATGGGGACGGAGCGCTTATGGGAATTCCCGAATGCTGTGATGTCGGTTCCTAAATCAATCAATCAATCAATCAATCCTGTAAAGGATATGTAACTTAACTTTTTTTTTTTTTTTTAAATATAGGATAGGCAGGAATATGGCACTGAAATAATAAATATCTTATTGCAAATGGGTGAAACCTACAGATTTATTAACGTACATTTATGCAACAGTTATCACATAATTAATTTGAACAAGGAGATATTGGTTAGCACAGATGAACTACTACATTTTATATTGTGACAGAGAAGATAGTTTTAGAAGATAATCCTTACTTGCTTTACTATCAAGTTTTATAAAACTCATGTGAAGCCTCCACAATTTTGTTGGCTGAAAAACACAATGTGCTTGAGCCCTAATAGGCTTTCATGTGTTTGAAGTCAAGAAATGGTATGTTTGTGACAAGCCCTAAAGAACATATATTCATAAACAGTCTGTTGTGTACTGCATCATGAAAAGTCACAATCATTCAACATGATCCCTCCAACTGTGGTCAGTTCCTGTCTGGGACAATCCAAGACAGGCGGATAAAGTAATATCTCAGACACACACACCACTATCAGCACCACAGATGTACTACCACACATCCACCACTATCATCACCACACATGTGTACTACCACACACACACCACTATCATCACCACACTTGTGTACTACCACACACACACCACTATCAGCACCACACATGTACTACCACACACCACTATCATCACCACACATGTACTACCACACACCACTATCATCACCACACATGTACTACCACACACCACTATCATCACCACACATGTACTACCACACACCACTATCATCACCACACATGTACTACCACACACCACTATCATCACCACACATGTACTACCACACATCCACCACTATCATCACCACACTTGTGTACTACCACACACACACCACTATCATCACCACACATGTACTACCACACATGTACTACCACACACCACTATCATCACCACACATGTACTACCACACACCACTATCATCACCACACTTGTGTACTACCACACACCACTATTATCACCACATGTACTACCACACACCACTATTATCACCACACATGTACTACCACACACCACTATCATCACCACATGGACTACCACACACCACTATCATCACCACACATGTACTACCACACACCACTATTATCACCACCACACATGTACTACCACACACCACTATCATCACCACCACACACCACTATCATCACCACACATGCACTACCACACACCACTATCATCACCACCACATGCACTACCACACACCACTATCATCACCACCACACATGCACTACCACACATCACTATCATCACCACCACACCACTATCATCACCACACATGCACTACCACACACCACTATCATCACCACATATGTACTACCACACACCACTATCATCACCACATATGTACTACCACACACCACTATCATCACCCACTTGCGCACTACCGCACACCACTATCATCACCCACTTGCGCACTACCGCACACCACTATCATCACCCACTTGCGCACTACCGCACACCACTATCATCACCCACTTGCACACTACCACACATGCACTACCACACACCACTATCATCACCACCACCACACATGCACTACCACAGACCACTATCATCACCACCACACATGCACTACCACCACCACCACACACCACTATCATCACCATCACACATGCACTACCACAGACCACTATCATCACCACCACACATGCACTACCACACACCACTATCATCACCACCACACATGCACTACCACACACCACTATCATCACCACCACACACCACTATCATCACCACCACACACCACTATCATCACCACCACAGACCACTATCATCACACCACACATGCACTACCACACACCACTATCATCACCACCACACACCACTATCATCACCACCACACATGCACTACCACACACCACTATCATCACCACCACACATGTACTACCACACACCACTATCATCACCACACATGTACTACCACACACCACTATCATCACCCACTTGCGCACTACCACACACAGACCACTATCATCACCACATGTGTACTAACACACACCTCTATCATCACAACACTCTTGCGCACTATCACACATACACCACTATCATAAACATACACTTGTGTACTACCCAACCCACACCACAATCATCACTTCACGTGTACTACCACACACCACTATTACCATCACACTCTTGTGCACTACCACACACACACACATCACTGTCATCACTACACTTATGTACTACCACAAACACACCACTATCATCACCATTATAATAACACACACACTACTATAATAACTCACACACACACACCACTATAATAACTCACACACCACTATAATAACTCACACACCACTATAATAACTCACACACCACTATAATAACTCACACACACACTACTATAATAACTCTCACACACACCACTATAATAACTCACACACACCACTATAACTCACATCACTATAATAACTCACACACGCACCACTATAATAACTCACACACGCACCACTATAATAACTCACACACGCACCACTATAATAACTCACACACACACCACTATAATAACTCTCACACACACACACATCACTATAATAACTCACACACACACACACCACTATAACATCACACACACACCACTATAATAACTCACACACCACTATAATAACTCACACACACACCACTATAATAACTCACACACACACCACTATAATAACTCACACCACTATAATAACTCACACACACACCACTATAATAACTCACACCACTATAATAACTCACACACACACCACTATAATAACTCACACACACACCACTATAATAACTCACACACACACACACCACTATAATAGCTCACACACACACCACTATAACTCACACACACACCACTATAATAACACACACATACACTCACCACTTTAATAACACACACACCACTATAATAACTCTCACACACCACTATAACAACACACACACCACTATAATAACTCACACACACACCACTATAATAACACACACACCACTATAATAACACACACACCACTATAATAACTCACACACACACCACTATAATAACACACACACACCCCTATAATAACTCACACACACACCCCTATAATAACACACACACCACTATAATAACTCACACACACACCACTATAATAACTCACACACACCACTATAATAACTCACACACACCACTATAATAACCCACACATACACACACATACCACTATAATAACTCTCACACACCACTATAACAACACACACACCACTATAACAACTCACACACCACTATAATAACTCACACACACCACTATAATAACACACACAACTATAATAACTCACACACACACCACTACACTAACTCACACACACACCACTATACTAACTCACACACGCACAACTATAATAACTCACACACACACCACTATACTTACACACACACACCACTATAATAACTCTCACACACACACACAACTATAATAACTCACACATACACACAACTATAATAACTCACTCACACACACAACTATAATAACTCTCACACACACCACTATACTAACTCACACACACACCACTATAATAACTCACACACATACCACTATAATAACTCACACACACACCACTATACTAACTCACACACACACCACTATAATAACTCACACACACCACTATAATAACTCACACACACACCACTATAATAACTCACACACCACTATAATAACTCACACACACCACTATAATAACTCACACACACACCACTATAATAACACACACACACACACCACTATAATAACACACACACCACTATAATAACTCACACACACACACACCAATATAATAATACACACACACACCACTATAATAACACACACACACCACTATAACTCTCTCACACACACACACCACTATAATAACTCACACTCACACACACCACTGTAATAACTCATACACACACACCACTATAATAACTCACACACACTCATCACTATCATGACAAGCACACCACTATCATCACCTCATGCTTATGTACTACCACACACACACCACTATCATCATCTCATACTTATGTTCTACCACATACACACCACTATCATCATCTCATACTTATGTTCTACCACATACACACCACTATCATCATCTCATACCTATGTACTACCACACACACACTATTATCATCACCTCATGCTTGTGTACTACCACTCACACACACTATTATCATCACCTCATGCTTGTGTACTACCACTCACACACACTATTATCATCACCTCATGCTTGTGTACTACCACTCACACACACTATTATCATCACCTCATGCTTGTGTACTACCACACACACACTATTATCATCACCTCATGCTTGTGTACTACCACTCACACACACTATTATCATCACCTCATGCTTGTGTACTACCACTCACACACACCACCATCATCATCATACTCTAGTACACTAGCACACAACCATACCTGTAAAATTGTCTCAAAGTTGAAGGTTAACCCATTCCACAGAGTAAATTCACCACTGGATGCTCCAGTCACTAACCTCCTGCCTTCAGGTGTCCACTGTGAATAAAAACATTTATGATGTTCAACATAACAGATACATGTGAGTCAGGGACACAGGTGTTTCCAAGGCACCAGGGCCAGGTTCTATACTGGCCAAGACCTACTAACACGTCCTAGTCATGCGTCCTGGGCAACAGGTCCCTTCAGGGTCCTGGCTAACGTAGTAGGATCGCTGATTCTTCCGAAGTCAGAGAGTATCTGCCTGTACGGTAAGCAACCACCAGTCTGCACAACAATAAGCCAGACATGGGACAACGGATACTCACTCAAACCTCAGTTTGGTATGACATCACACTGATGTTGGACAACAGGATATCTTCATCCGACATAGAGGACTTCACAGCCAGCGAATGCAAGCAAGCACATATAAGTCAGTGAGATTGGACAATTCACATTGCTACATCCAAGGCAATAATTATTTCAGTGGGAAAAGGCTAAATTCATATTTAGAACAGAAGCATTGAAAGCTGTAGCTAAGGTGCAGTGGATACAAGCAATCCATGTCAAGTAGTCATGGACAAAGTGAATTTTTGATGTCACCAAAGAATGTATAAACTGTATGGACCACTGAATGAACTAACAAAGACAAAAGTTTATACAAAGACAGAAGTTTATACAAAAGACAACAGATACAGACAATACATTTTAACTGAATTAAAAATAAGAAAGAACTGAAGAACTTAGCATATACTAAGTCTGTCCATGTCTTCAAAACTCCTCGGATGTGATTTGAACTGAACTTGTGAAGTATGTGTTCGTTTTATCAACAGGTTATTAGGTCAGCATGGCCGAATGGATAAGAATGCTCGCTTAAACTTTCGGTGTGCTGCTCCAGAGGTGATGGGTTCAACCTCTACACAGGTCATTTGGACTAAAATGTTGATTTCTCATCCTAGACTTGGGAAGATGTAAATTACAAGTACCTCAGAAATCAGAGCACGTCCGCCTGATGGAGCGCCAGCACTGGTAATAAGGAAAGCTAATCCACACACAAAAATCAGTCCATTGCACTAACATTAGTAGCACATGTATGGATGGGCTATACTTGAGTATTTGTTGTTTGTCCTTCAAGAATGGTGATGACCATTCTTTTCATCCAGTGGGGCTGAAAGTATGGAGCCGTGAGTTCTAAGATGGCCGATAAGGTTGCGAGCAAGAACAAGAATCAACAGGTTCACCCGCCATGGCTGGGATGTCTGTACATGAACCCGGGCTGCAAGCCTAGTCTGGGCCAGGAAATGTCATGGGGAGTCTGGTGAGTTGTTGGCCAGATCAGGATCCAGCACAGACTGATCCATACAAATATTGGACAAGCACCATTTACAAGTACATCTCAAGGCAAGGAAAAGGGTTTGACTTGTTGACCCTCACCTCACAATATCAACAGCTGATGCTTCACATGTAGCAGCTATCCCAGACACCCTCCAGCCTCTCACAAACAGATGCCTCCCAATGCATCAGCTATCTCTGCTAACCAAAGTTGTCCACAGTTGAGCGGTGCTGTCAGCATGGTTGGCTAATGGATTCTCTGACAGTTCAATCTGAACACTGTATCTCTAGCAACAACAGATGCTTTCTGTGCATCAGTTCCTCAACATCCTTAGTATGTATAATATAATATTGCTGATTTATGTGACATGACACTGTTGCTAGATGTGACATGATATTGCTGCCAGATGTGACATACTGTTGCCAGATGTGACATGATATTGCTGATATATGTGACTTGATATTGCTGCTAGATGTGACATGATATTGCCGCTAGATGTGACATGAAATTGATGCTAGATGTGACATATTGTTGCTATATGTGACATAATATTGCTGGTATGTGTGACATGTTACTAGATGTGACATATTGTTGCTAGATGTGACATGATATTGCTGCTACATGTGACATGATATTGCTGCTAGATGTGACATATTGTTGCTAGATGTGACATATTGTTGCTGGATGTGACATGATATTGCTGCTAGATGTGACATGATATTGCTGCTAGATGTGACATGATATTGCTGCTAGATGTGACATGATATTGATGCTAGATGTGACATGATATTGCTGCTAGATGTGAAATAATATTGCTGATACATGTGACATGATGCTGTTAGATGTGACATGATGCTGATGTTAGATGTAACATAAGATAGATATGACATGATGCTGTTAGATGTGACGTGATGCTGATGTTAGATATGACATGATGCTGTTAGATGTGACGTGACGCTAATGTTAGATGTGACATGGTGCTGTTAGATGTGACATGATGCTGTTAGATGTGACATGATGCTGATGTTAGATGTGACATGATGCTGATGTTAGATGTGACATGATGCTGTTAGATGTGACATGATGCTGACGTTAGTTATGACAAGATGCTGTTAGATGTGACATGATGATGTTAGATGTGACATGATGCTGATGTTAGATATGATGCTGATGTTAGATATGATGCTGATGTTAGATATGATGCTGATGTTAGATATGACAAGATGCTGTTAGATGTGACATGATGCTGATGTTAGATTTGACATAAGATTGATGTGACATGATGCTGATGTTAGATGTGACATAAGATTGATGTGACATGATGCTGACGTTAGATATGACATGATGCTGATGTTAGATATGACATGAAGCTGTTAGATCTGACATGATGCTGATGTTAGATGTGACATGATGCTGATGTTAGATGTGACATGATGCTGATGTTAGATGTGACATAAGATTGATGTGACATGATGCTGACGTTAGATATGACATGATGCTGACGTTAGATATGACATGAAGCTGTTAGATCTGACATGATGCTGATGTTAGATGTGACATGATGCTGATGTTAGATGTGACATGATGCTGATGTTAGATGTGACATAAGATTGATGTGACATAAGATAGATGTGACATGATGCTGATGTTAGATGTGACATGATGCTGATGTTAGATGTGACATGATGCTGATGTTAGATGTGACATAAGATTGATGTGACATGATGCTGATGTTAGATGTGACATGGTGCTGTTAGATATGACATGATGCTGTTAGATGTGACATGATGCTGTTAGATGTGACATGATGCTGATGTTAGATATGACATGATACTGTTAGATGTGACATGATGCTGATGTTAGATGTGACATGATGCTGATGTTAGATGTGACATGAAGCTGGTGTTAAATGTGACATAAGATTGATGTGACATGATGCTGATGTTAGATGTGACATGATGATGATGTTAGATGTGACATGATGCTGATGTTAGATGTGACATGATGCTAATGTTAGATGACATGATGCTAATGTTAGATGTGACATGATGCTAATGTTAGATGTGACATGATGCTAATGTTAGATGTGACATGATGCTAATGTTAGATGTGACATGATGCTGATGTTAGATGTGACATGATGCTGATGTTTGATGTGACATGATGCTGTTTGATGTGACATGATGCTGTTAGATGTGACATGATGCTGATGTTAGATGTGACATGATGGTGATGTTAGATGTGACATGATGCTGATGTTGGATGTGACATGATGCTGATGTTGGATGTGACATAAGATTGATGTGACATGGTGCTGATGTTAGATGTGACATGGTGCTGATGTTAGATGTGACATGATGCTGATGTTAGATGTGACATGATGCTGATGTTAGATGTGACATGATGCTGATGTTAGATGTGACATGATTCTGATGTTGGATGTGACATGATGCTGATGTTGGATGTGACATAAGATTGATGTGACATGGTGCTGATGTAAGATGTGACATAAGATTGACATGACATGATGCTGATGTTAGATGTGACATAAGATTGATGTGACATGGTGCTGATGTTAGATGTGACATGATGCTGATGTTGGATGTGACATAAGATTGATGTGACATGGTGCTGATGTTAGATGTGACATGGTGCTGATGTTAGATGTGACATGATGCTGATGTTAGATGTGACATGATGCTGATGTTAGATGTGACATGATGCTGATGTTAGATGTGACATGATGCTGATGTTAGATGTGACATGATGCTGATGTTAGATGTGACATGATGCTGATGTTAGATGTGACATGATGCTGATGTTAGATGTGACATGATGCTGATGTTAGACTGACATATTGTTGCTAGATGTGACATTATGCTGCTTACCGTCACACAAAAAATTGGACACCTATACTTGTTTGTCGATGTCCTGACAAATCTTGTGGTCACAGCATTCATTGGCTGCTCCAGCATGGCTTGCGGCGGAACCAACTGAAACAGAACACGGCCTTGAGATTATTTCACAAACAAAATGTCAACCATTAAATCTGACCTAATATTGACCACAATTTCTAATCTAATGTTACAAATGGACACACACACAAAAAGGATCAGTTTCTGCCTGAAAAATAAACACATAAAATGCTGATGACAACATACTACACAGATTGTTTCAACTCTTAAAGCACATGAGGGTTACTTGCAGAACTGTTCTTAATATCAATTTTCTTCTGTTCACAGTCAATGGTTAAGGGTGAATTATTGCCATGGTTTTCCAAATTACACTAACATTCATCATCGTGTAAATGACATTAATTCATCAAGGTCCTGTACAGAATGTCGCTCCCATCATAGGCCCCAAAAAGCCTCTGGGTCTCTGGCTACTTGTCCCACATTATGCACCTTCATCCTGAAGCTGTCTGTGATGTCCTATGTCCATCTTCATGCTGGTTCACCCCTGCCTTTTCCTCCAGCAACCAGGCCTTCCATCCCTGCTCTCTCGCCTTCCATCCCTGCTCTCTCGCCTTCCATCTCTGCTCTCTCGCCTTCCATCCCTGCTCTCACCTTCCATCCCTGCTCTCTCGCCTTCCATCCCTGCTCTCTCGCCTTCCATCTCTGCTCTCTCGCCTTCCATCCCGCTCTCTCGCCTTCCATCCCTGCTCTCTCGCCTTCCATCCCTGCTCTCTCGCTTTCCATCCCTGCTCTCTCGCCTTCCATCCCTGCTCTCTCGCCTTCCATCTCTGCTGTCTCGCCTTCCATCCCTGCTCTCTCGCCTTCCATCCTTGCTCTCTCGCCTTCCATCCCTGCTCTCTCGCCTTCCATCCCTGCTCTCTCGCCTTCCATCCCTGCTCTCTCGCCTTCCATCCCTGCTCTCTCGCCTTCCATCCCTGCTCTCTCGCCTTCCATCCCTGCTCTCTCGCCTTCCATCTCTGCTCTCTCGCCTTCCATCCCTGCTCTCTCGCCTTCCATCCCTGCTCTCTCGCCTTCCATCCCTGCTCTCTCACCTTCCATTCCTGCTCTCACCTTCCATCCCTGCTCTCTCGCCTTCCATCCCTGCTCTCACCTTCCATCCCTGCTCTCACCTTCCATCCCTGCTCTCTCGCCTTCCATCCCTGCTCTCTCCAAGCCACTGTGATGTTTATTACGACCAAAGTATTACACATTCAGAGATGTGATACTATTTATGAGCCAGATTTTTTCCATGTTCAAGTCTTGTAGAATTTCAGTTTTTTCCTTTTTCTTGGTCAATGATATTCTAAGAATGTATCTGTAACATTTGAGCTCAAAAGCTCCGGTTTTCTTCTTCAGTGGCTAACACTAACACTACTCACGCCAAGAGAACCGTTTAAACAGCTTTCATACGCGGTGTCTGTGAAGAATACTTGGTATTAAGTGGCAAGACAAAATCACAAATACTGAAGTATTGGAAGGATCAGGTTGTGTGACGGTGTATTCCATGCTCAGTCTTCGTAGACTTAGATGGATAGGACACGTTAGGAGGATGGATGATGGTAGAATACCAAAAAGACATCCTTTTTGGTGAATTACAGATGGGTAAGAGATCTCAGGGCCGGCCTCTACTACGATACAAAGATGTGTGTAAGCAGGACATGATTGATACAGACATTGATAATGCACATTGGGAGCAAGTCGTCGCTGAACGTGTTGCATGGAGGGCAAACATCAGAAATGGAATAAAGACAAAGGAGAAAATTATTGCAGATAAGTCACACACCAAGCGTGTGAGACGTAAGATGGTGCATGATGGTGGAAATGACCACGTGTTCACATGCACCCACTGTGGACGAACATTTACAGCGCGAATTGGCCTTATCAGTCACATTCGCTACCGTCATGGGTAATAGTTATTATGCCTTTTTGAACACAAACTATCATCTGTCAAGACGGCAAGGTGCCAATGATCTGGCTAACACTACATGTGGTCATAAACTGGACATTTACAATGTATAACTGGGGTGGAATAAAATGCCAAACTTCGGTAGAAGAAAACATTTGACCCAGATGCTGGCATCCCAAACATTGCTGGCAACAGCAAAACTAACCTCCAAACATAAATCTGTGTTCACCACCTTCATTACCATGCCGATAAGCACGGGTGGTCATTGTTAGCCATCTCACACGATCAGTCTGAGATCAGATCTGTAACTGTTGTGCCAATTATGCCAAGTGTGACCAAGCCATCCTAGAATGTTCTGTCTTCCACTTGCTCTTTTCCCACTTGCTCTTTTCCCACCATGTTTCCCAGTTGTCAGCAAATGTGCCAGTTTATTTCTCATCATAATGTACCTAAATAAAACTTGATTATCTTTGTCAATAACTGACATCAATTTCTGATGTTCATGTGTTTCTTGAAAGTGCTTCATTCCATTTTCTGTCCATTCACAACATTTCCTCTGCCATGAGATTTTTCTCATCTTTCAGCTCACTGTCCAAGTTTCTAACGCATACAACAGAGGGGTCAAGAGTAGCACTCAGCACACTTGTTCTCACTGTATTTGCCAGCCTCTTATTGCTGGCTATGTTTTCCATCTGGCAAAAGGCCACTGTTGCCTTGGTGATTCTTGCTCTCATCTCTACAAGACATCTTCCATCAAATGTGTTGATTGATCAAAGATAGTTGTACCGATTCACATGTCTAAGAATCTTCATATTTACCTGGACAATGATTCATGGCATTTCATTTTTCTTGCACTGACCATAGTCAGGTGGGGGGAATAAAGTGCAGAAGAAAGAAGTTGTTCACTGTGTACAATGACAGCTGAAACACACGCACAAGCATGGCTAAACAGACAAACTCTACTTCAGCTAAGAACAGCCCACCACTGCTGACGCTGATGAACACATCTACTTACATCAACAGCATACAAAGCATCAGGCTGGATCTGATGTCGGTCTCGTCTGTCTCTCTGCCAGATTCGATTCTGTAATGACGAGAGGAACAAAACAATAACTAGAGCTTCAGCAACATATTTCTAAGTCCCTTCAAAAATACATTATTCAAAATTTCTCAAAGTAAGATATTTGTGAAATTATCCACTTAAATTTACATAAATGTGTTGCCATCTCTATATTTTACCAACAAACTTCACATATTGTTATCAACAGCAAGAATCTAGTACACTGACACCCCTCCATGCCATGATACAATGCTGTCAAAAATTCTTCTCTTTATGTTTTCCTCTAGTTCACTTTCCATAAATATTTTCAGTTTGTCACATGTTTTAGTTTTTCTCTTCCTATCATGATATCAATAAATGACACCTGCCTCTTCTGATGTTTATGTTAAATTGACAACTCTGAGCCTCTTTCACAATATTTCCTTGTGTGTTTATATTACGTATTTCTTTTTTGGCGCTCTCTGGCTTTGAACTCAAGCCAAGTCCACACTCTACTTCTCGTAGCACTGGTCTGAATTTTGCGCGTGGGTTAGCTTTCCCTATTACCAGTGTCCCTCGCCATCAGGCAAACCGACTCCGACTTCAGAGGTAGTTGTAATTTACGTTTCCAAGTCAAGGACGAGAAGTCAACATTTTAGTCTAACTGTCTGGTGTTGGGATTGAACCCCATACCTCGGCATCAGCACACAAGATATTTAAGAATTTGCATTGTTATCCAAACACCAAGATCACAATATACAAAACACTGATCAGACCAGTTGTGCTGTATGGCTCTGAAACCTGGAGTACAACGAAAGGAGACGAAGCCTTGATACAAACCTTTGAGAACAAAATTTTAAGACGCATCTTTGGACCCATTAGGGATACACAAAGTGGAGAGTGGAAAAGAAGAAGTAACAAAGACATTTATGATCTGTTTAAGTCCCCGCTAATCACTGGTATCATGAAGGCTAATAGACTACAATGGCTGGGGCATATAGAAAGAATGGAAGATAATAGGGGAAAAAAACTCGCTTACACTCAGGAAATAAATGACCGTAGACCCCGAGGTAGACCAAGAAGGCGGTGGAGAGATAATACATGTACAGACCTACAAGCACTTGGAATCAACGACTGGCAAGAGAAGGTCCACCAGAGAGACAAATGGAGACGGATTGTATCTGCAGCAAAGAACCTCAATGGCTCGGAACGCTGAAGATGATTGTTATCCATTCGGCCATGCTGACCTATTGTTGTTTATTAGTGATGGGTGAATGAAACAATGTATGAAAGGAAAGTGATCAGACGGGCTTAATGTTAGATGGGCATGCGTGCCTAACTCTCAAACCAGTGAAGTTGTTCATTGTCCAATAGATGGGCATGCGTGCCTAACTCTCAAACCAGTGAAGTTGTTCATTGTCCAAGGAATTGTCAGCATTGTTCTGTCAAACTATATCTCTGAGGCCAGGGGGAATATTGTTGTTGCTTGTTCACTAACTGTCCAGGATTCACAGCTGCTCATTTTCAAATGTTTGTGGCAGTGGAAATAGCATAGACTGGGCCATGAGACCACTGTTCTGGCAAAATTGTTAGAAGGAAAGAAACCTGCAGGCAGATTATTAAGTTGTGACTTTGGATGGAATCTGTTCAGAGAAGGCAAACCCTATGTGCATGAATTTTGAAATAGACAAACTGGCCTATGACCTAGATAGAGGCAGGACTAGGTGTGAAGGCATTCCCATCAATAGAGGATGAATGAGAAGACTAAGCAAATCTCAATACCGCTGCAACCACCATTCTTGAGTTTTGAGTATATCAAAGGATTCATAAACATGCACGCAAGTGACAGAACTGCTCACATGTGCCACCACCATATGGTGCACACAATCAGTGCACACAAGTCACCACAACATGGTGCACAGAATTAGTGCATGTCATCACAACACAGTTGGCAGAATCAATGCACATGTCATCATCATATGGTTCACAGAGTTAGGACATACATCCCACCATATGGTTCACAGAGTTAGGACATACATCCCACCATATGGTTCACAGAGTTAGGACATACATCCCACCATATGGTTCACAGAGTTAGGACATACATCCCACCATATGGTTCACATAATTAGTGCATTTATCATCATGTGCCATGCCAATAAGCATGGGCGGTCATGTTTTGCCATCTCACACGATCACCAGTCGTGGATCAGCTCTGTATTTTTTTCTCGACCATGCCATGTGGCCAAGTCATCCAGATATTTACTTCCCTGCCTTCCCCTTGTTCTTTTCCCCTCAATCTTGCCAGTTGTCGCCAAGTTCTCTAGTTTATTTCTTCTCATAACATGCCCAAAAATTGCTGACTGTCCATGTGCATTTGTCACCATATGGCTCACAAACATTCGTGTGTACAAGCCACCACCACATGGCTCACAGAATTTGTGCGTACAAGTCACCACCACACGGTTCACAGAATTTGTGCGTACAAGTCACCACCACAAGGCTCACAGAATTTGTGCGTACAAGTCACCACCATATGGTTCACAGAATTAGTGCATACAAGCCATCATCATGTTGATCATAGAATTAGTGGAGTAAGAGAGCATGCGGCATCTCAGCTAAAACAGTAACTGCTAGTGAAATAAATCTGCAAGGTAAGCAAAAGTTACCACCTGTGAGAATAATTTATATAAGCAAACATAGCATGTGCACAAACAGCAACACAATGGAAAATAACATACAAAGTATTTACATTAAAAGTGCCACAGACAACTCACATACATTTATTTACCTGTATGTAATTCAAAACTGTTGGATTGTAATCGACCGTTTTTCTGTGTATGGCTTTTCTCATACGCTTGCCATCGTACTGAAGCGCCAATGCTGCATCGTCTTGGCCTCCTCTGTTTGGGGGAAACCTTGGACGGAACTGGTAAGGACCCCGCTGGAATGAATGCCCACCTGATGAATGGGGTGTTGGTAATCTTACATTGTCAGTTTGAGGTGTGGGAGTCTGCGTTACCGGCGGCGTGGATTTGTTTGAAATGTGCAAACTTGAGCTATCTGGCCCGTCTGTGTTCCCAGGGTGCAGGTTTTGCTGGCTCAGACTTTGTGCTGGCATAGCCACCGTTGATGCTGCCATCTTGTGGCTGAATTGTAGGGCAGACTACTCACATACACAATGCAAAACAATCTAAATCTATTTTTGTGACCTGTAGAAGAGAGAATTGTGCATGGTTAAGTTTAAATAAATACATGAATAATTCATAGATTAGACAACAATATTCCCAAACACATAAATGATTTAAATTAGCAAGGAAGGAGAAGTCTACAATGAACAGAGTAAACAGAGAGATACTGGAACAAGTAAAAAGTGTCTCCAAATTGCTACTTGGGTAATGTACTTTTATGTAGTTTAGGGCTATTTTCTTTTTTCTGTTTCATTATGAGTGTTCTTTTTCTCAATACCAGGAATGTTTTCTATCATCTCAGGCAGTTGCTGCTGTCTCCAAGCTGGGAACTTGTGTGCACTGTAAATGGGTTTGACTGTTGACAAGTATAGAATCTGTCATAATCTTTCTTTTTGCAATTTCTACAAAATTGCTACACTTCAGTCTTCCCTTTCCAAGACCATTAAACCTTTTATACATAGGGTGGTCTGTCAATCTTCTACATTTTTCTGCTTGTTGCTGGGATCTACTATCTCTTCTATCCTGCACTGGTTGTAAACAAATGTTATTTCTAGTTTGTTAATAGGCGTTGTCTTCAGACTTTCAGTTATGATCTGCACTCCTTGATTTTAGACTTATTTTGTTAAAGTTTGACTTAGCTGCTGTTGCCCAAGCTGTGATGCCATATTCCAGTACTGGCCTGACCCGTCCAGTATGAAGCTGCTCAGCGAGGCCCTGAATGATGATGATGTGGAAATGATGAAACTTCCAGAACCTGTTGTGTGGCTGAGGCATGCTGGGTAATTTGCATGGTTAAAAATTGAGCGCGCATTTTGCCCAGCGATTCGCTCAGCGGCCGACGGCCACTAAGTTGGGAGGGGGAATGTAATCGTCCCTCCCCCCTCCCTTTCCCCCCACACCATCCATTCAAGAACCTACATGGGTGACCAGGCCATGTCACATATATACAACTGGCAGGTGCCTAAACCTAAGAAAATGAGAGATTGTTAGGCTGACCGTCCAAAGTGTGCCCGACAGAACCATCTCTGCAGTAACATCTCTGTAAAATGCTTGAGGTATGTCAGCAAATTGATTTGTTCACTTTTGTTAGGTAATGTAAGATGATCAGAGTTATAGTTATTCGTGTATTTAATAATTGTTTAAGGTTTAGTAACAAATGGCTAGAATAGGTCTGAAATTAAGGGACAAATGGTGTAATATTGTTATGGCTCTGCAGAGAACAGAAAGCGCTCTTGTTGGAGAGGTGTAGGCCGTCTCATGACCCCACCAGATGTGCATGCAGATTGACCCACAATGGCCACTGCATAAATTAAGCAGACGATGGACGAAAGGTAAACAAAGCTCGATTGTGTTGTTCAGCTGGAACGAAGGTCCAACAGGATGTGTAAATAGCCAGTGTAAATAATGTGACAAACTGTGTCTGAATGAACAGCAGGAGAGTGTATATGTACATTATTAATTCAGATGCATTTGTTTTATAAAGTTAAATATTTTTGTTGTTTACTTTTGTTGCAGGATGTAACTCCGCAATCATGGCCACGGGGAGGAACATTCCTGGATTTTTGTTTATCCTCCTTTTTTCCTCACCTCCCATTTACTGATCCAATAGTTGGGGTTTTTTCATACCTTAGTCTGTGACTGCATGGTTACGGCTACAGTTTCTAGTTTGATTTATTTGAGCTTTTCATGCTCATGAAAAGATTTCTATTTAGTAAGTGGTGGTCCTGTTATAGTAATGTGTCCCAGTTGGTTCTGGAACGTGACTTTCTCTGGTGGCAATAGGCACAATATTGGATTTGGCTGAGGCACAGGCCCTATCTTATCATCTCTTTCCTCCTGCTGTTACAAGTATATAACTTCTTGAGAACTTTCTCATCTGCTCCTCACGTTGTACTAGCAAGCTTTTTCATGATTGCCATTCTTTGCCTTGCTCTTGTTCGATTTTTCTCAACCTGTGTCTTCCATGTCAGGCGACAATCAAAGGTGACTCCTAGATAGTTTGGACTTTCTTCATGGCGCAATATTTTTTCATTCAATACCAGCTTAGGGTGCTGAGTTTTATTGAGAGGGAGAACACTGTGCATGTTGTTTTATCCTCACCTGTCTTCACTAGCCATGATTTTGACCAGTCCTCTAGCGCAAAAAGGCTTGCTGCATTCTACAGTTAGCTGTAATAATATATGATGTCCATATAGTTATGTCATCTGCAAAGGAGGATGTGTGTACTCTGGCTGGAATATTTTCTGTGATGTCATTTATATATGCTAGGAATAATGTTGGTGAAAGAACTCCCCCTTGGGGGACATCTTGCTCCAACAGCATCTTTTTGCTGGTTTGTTCTTGTACTTTTGTCCTGGCAGTTCTGTTCTCACGGTAGTGGCTGATCCAATTGTACATTTTCTCACAAATCTGCATTTTTGGCAGTTTTACTTTCAATCCTTCTTTCCACACTTTGTCAAGTGCTTTTCCCTAAATTTATCTCCTCTGTTGTTAGTATCTGGGTATCCCCATCTTTCTTAACGGCTATTAAAATTTAAGTCTCTGCGTCAGTCATTTTCATGTTTGAAAGTGTTAAGTCCTTATCTGCTGAGCTATACAGATTGTAAATTCTTATTTTCACGTCTTTTATCATTATATCAACACCTATTATTTTTGTTTGGTTGTCAGAGATCACAGATACTTCACTGTAAGGTATTGTATTTCGTGTAACTACTCCTTTGTGTCCTTCGCGGTTGAAACATGTGGCCTGATATCCTCTGTGTGTCTCTTTAATGCATGCCACATCTATTCTATCTAAGACAATTTCTTAGGGAGACATTCTTGTTAGAAACTCTTTCGGCATTCCACTGTAGTATGTTGAGTGTCCTGGGTGTTTGGTCAATAGCTCTTACCCTACCCCTCTGTGCCATGACTCCTCAGCACAGGGGAATGTGACCACCAGTAGTCATGGGTGGACCCCCTCGAGGCAGGGGGCCCGGCACTATCACCACCTGATGGGACTTCAAAGGATTAGCACCATAATGATTAATTTTAATTTGTGGCATCATGGACTAAGTTAAACTGCATTGTTTTGTCATGGCAGTGACAGAATGTTTATTTCCAGAGCTTGGATGCTATCTTTCTTTGGTTGTGGCAAGCTTTAATATGCCAGCAACCTTATCTTTGATGTTTGTGGCTCAGCAAGTAAATATCTGTTGCATGTGGCTGAGCTGTAATATATAATGTTGCTCGCGACCTTTGACTTTGAGGCTTGAGGATCAATCACACTTGCTGCTGGCAATCTGACAAGCATGTTTGTGGCTTCGGTTCTGGCTGCGGCGCTCATACACATATATTTCTTTGGTATGTCATGAATGTTCTATGACCGCCGGTGCAGCATAATTCATAACATCCAACTCTTTAAGCCAACTCAACACAACTCAATTGAACAACAGAACACAATTCGAATTTACACCTTCTTGACTCCAGATATTTGGCAATACACAATGTCATTTATACTACATAACAGTTACTTGTATACGATACCTAGAGTCTACAGTTGAGTTAAGAACCGACATCACTGCACTCAGGACATTCCCATACATGCTCTGTCCCCTCGTTCAACAGCTAGCAAAGAGTCATACTACTAATCGTTCCCACCGCTATCTGATTAAAAGTTCTCCTGGTCTTCCCTCTCAGTTTTGAGATTCTTCCAGAACCCCTACAGATCCCCCGCAATCTCATTCTTTCCACATATGGGTTCTCAATCTGTTCCGACGCCTTCTCCACCTGGTCCCACAAGCACATGACCACCTCCTCCTTGTCCATAGGCAAACTACCACCAAGAGGTGCATTCCCTGCTAGCCTATCAGCCTGTTCATTCCCCCGTACCCCCGCATGGCCAAGGCAAAATATCCATACAATTCTAAAAATATATGACCTCCGAAGCGACAAGAGCCATTCCACACGAAACATTCCTTTCTCCACCTTACTAAGCATACTCTTTGAATCCGTAATTAATATGTGTGTTGCAGTGGTCTCCTCTAGCCACCGGAATGCTGCTGTTACTGCCTCCACCTCCATTCTCATGCTGGAGGTCGTAGTCTCATATGCCAGACTCTCCTTTTTCAAGACTCGTCCATTAGCCTTTGCAATAAAGCCCCAGCCACTACGTCTGTTTCTCACCACTGACCCATCGGTGTAGATGACTATATCACCTTGATGTGTGTTGCTCTGGATCAGCTGTTGCACTTCAAACTCAGTGCGGCCCGCTGCCCATTCTCTGAGCTGTAATATATAATGTTACAATAACTACACAACCTAACCACAGATGTAGTGGCACATCTTGTGGCCGTGCTACGTAGTCAAGAAGCACATCTCAACTCTATGGTGGCTAAGCCCAACTTATTGCCTGCAAGAGACATTGTCCCCTGCTCAGTGACCTGTCTCGCTATTTTCATGCAAGGCATGATTCTCATGATTCTTCACAGCGGACTGCGTGAAACTCTAGACTGTCTGTACCGAGTGGCCCATGACCTGACTTAGGTCCATGGCAGTCAAGCCTGTGGTTCAGTACATCCAATTTCGACAAGCATTTTTTGGGTGTGTTCTCTCTAGCCTTTGACTATCCCCAGTCTACCTACAAGGCAGCAGGTGTGTGTCTCTCTTCATCTGGTTCCTATCCCTTGACCTGTCCGACATGGGAGACCCTACCAGTAGCTGTGCTACCATCAGCATAGCTCTTGGACTCTTGGGGTCATTGGAACACTCAAACTCCTCTACCTCAGTAAGGTGGAGACATGGCAGAGAGGCAAAGGGTTTTAAAGCTTTCTGAAGATAATTTTGTCATTTTCAAGGGTGTTTGACAGGCGTGTGTGTGTGCACACACATATACATGCCCAAGAAAGTACAACTCGATGCAACTGAAACGTTAGAGCTTATTATAAAACAGAGAAGACAGCAAAAACCAAAGAAATAAAAAGTGAACAATATCAAAATAAAGCTGGTAAAGACGCACATTTAACCAATGAAATACCAACAATGAATAACAAAATCGAATGTAATGTCTGAAACAGAATCAATTTTAAAAACTGAAAGTTGTAGTGCACCCCAGCTGGTTGGGGCATGTCATGTTTATTTCCTTTTAATACTATAACATGGTAACAATATTTCTCAATTCAGTCTGACCTCTTGCTTGTTTTAACCCTTTTAGGACGATTCGGTCGAAATTTCAGCCATGACGTCACAACACGTCATGAGCCCGAAAGAACTGCTTTGATTGATTTGCTTTTAATAGTACAGACCAATCAAATGCTGCCTTGTAATCTCCAGCCATTCTAGTTTGCAAATGGTTGCTTGTTGAACGGAATTGAAACAAACAGATATTATTATGTGAGTTTTTAATGCAGTAACCCAGTTTTTGGTTAATTTTTGATGTTTAATAATGGCCAGCTTTGAACTCGAAGACGTGCTAGCATTAACTAGCTATGATAGTAGCGATTTTGACAGTTTAGGACTGTAGTGATACAGAAAGTACCCACGAAGATTTCGACCTCATGTGAAGAGGATCGTGTAGATCCATATCCATTCATGGAGATGTCCGGACCAAAACACATGCCACCTGATGATAGCCCACCTATTATACAAATGTCAAAAGAAACTTCATGGTTGTTTTTTTTTTTAACCATAAGTGTTTAAAATTATTCTAAAGTGGTGTAGGTATTCAATGAGGAAATCTTAGGTGAGTACAATTTTTTTTTGGTTAAATATTTAGTACCAATTCATACAGTGGTGTGTTTCAATGAAATATTTTATTTTTCACAAAATGCAAGTGAGGTTACCAAATTTGCATAAACATGAACAAAACAAAACTTCAATCATACACAGAAATAAACTTTACTATATCATCTTTAAGAATATATATATATATATACTTTTATATACCTATATAGGGTTTTAATATTTTGTTTTTGAATTTTCAAAATTGTCACTTCAGTCATTTCTGTTGTACTCCAAAAAATATGACGTCTTCTTCAGAGGGAAAGCTAAATTTGGTCTAATGTTGTTCCGTCCTAAAAGGGTTAAAATGAATCTCTTAATACTTAATAAACGGACATTCAGTTTTAGTTCATTAAATTCCCTAAAACTAATTCACAACTCTACTAACTAAACTCCACTGTTCGCTTTGATTTCACTTGAACGAGATTTTAGTTTTACTTTCAATTCAGTCGGCGGTGCGGTAGCCTACCGTGGCGGAGGACGCTGAGCCCGAGTTAACTTCATAACAAACCAAACCCAAAATACGGTAAAACGAGAATACATAAGTATATGGTTTGATAACTTAACAAATCTATGTATACGGTTATCCTGAGCTTTACTTCATTTCATTCCCTAGTCCGTGTGAGGGTTGGAGTCGCCTTCGGGAGATTACGGACACACTTTTCTATTTTCAGGAAAACTACTTATGGTCATGTTGTCGCAGGGAGGAGAGCCTAACTAATGTCAACAGAAAGTGAAACTGTGAAATAAATCAAACCTGTTCGTGCCTTGAACACCTGTACAACATGTCTGGTAAATCCTTCATGACAAGACGGGGTACGTGAGAAAATCACCACACAGCCATGACGGCAATGAACAGTTCAAGATGGCGTCCTGCCGGGGAAACGCCAGGTTTTTACCTGTGTGTGGGTTTGAGGGAGCTTCTGTCTGCAGTTGGCTGTGTGAGAATAATGGCATCTCTTCTAGCACCATATACCTTAACTTGACAATTGTTGTCAGAATTGTATTTAGATAAATAACATTGAAAATATAGGTTATGATAATTCAACGAACGCCAGTGCAGTATAACGTAAGTATAAATGGGATGTCTTTAAAACAGATTATAGAGTACAATACAAGTATCTGATCAGTGTGCTGTGTTCTCAGGGGATGGAAGACTAGAGAAGGCTTTTAAAGGAATTAAAGGCAACAAGGTCGACTTCAGTGCACCAGATTTATCATATATGGTTGGATCTCTTTCCGCAGAGCGAACTGCCGATATCGTCTGCTACACCGACGACCCCAGGAGTCTCCAAGAAAACTGCACTCGCTAACCAAATGTTGTAGTCCGGAATTGAACCCACAACTTTCGGGGCGCAGGGCAGGCGGCGTAATCACTCGGCCACGGAGATTCCCGGGAAAATTAGATGGTGAAATAGACACGAGAATATATTGATCAAACAATGCCCGCTGTCAAATATACTTAGTCTGTCCCGCGAAGAATGCCTTCATTCACCATCAATTATTTTGAAAACTGTCTGTTGCATCGTTATGAAATTTTTCCTGCCGTCTTATATTTACCCCCACCCAAGGAATATGTCTTTGATAGGTCCAAAAACAACTTAAATCATCGAAAGATGCGACATTTCTTTGATGTTTTGCTTAAAAACTAGTGATTTCTCGCTAACAAATTTATGTTTACAGTAAGGAAAGCCCCGCCAATTCAAATGACACACAAGGTGTATCCGGATTCGTATGGGAGTGGGTGCAATGAAAGAACTAGCTTAAAAGTCGACAGGGTCGGCTGCATTGCACCGGGTTTTTATCCCATATGGCTCAGTTTCTTTCCGCAGCGCGGAAAGCGTCGCACAAAGCACGAACTCCGTAGCTCCAGCGACGACCCTCGGGAGTCTCCGATAAAATGCACTCGTGAAATGAAGGACGCGGCCCGGAATCGAACATACAACCTTCGGAGCCCTAGTCAGACTCAGACGGCTTGGCCACTTCACCACAGAAAATCCCGAGAGGGGTGCAATGTGTAATATTAGTAAAGACAGAGAATTTGCAGAGGCATGGGGTAAATAATTTGTAAATTAACAGGAAAGTAGAAGGAATATATTTATTACCTTATTTTTCATTTCCTTCTTGTTTCTTCAGCTGCTGGTTAATAAAGTGTACACAAGTATTCATGTTAGCTTTTTATATTGAGTTCGTGAAAGCTTCCAAATAGCTGTGCGTTAATGTGCGTATGGAGTGACCAGAAATGATACCGCAATTTAGTCATCATGTTTCCATTTTTAAGGGTCTGTTCAGCTGTCTGTGTAGTTTGTTCACACGTACACATATACACATGGGTGACAGACCCGCTTTGAGTCTTCGTGAAAGACTGTCTACTCTGCTGTTTACCGTTCAGAGACGGAACATGATTACCTGTTTTGCACTATGAAAATAGTTGTCAGTGTCTCTGTAGTGGGCTTTCTTCTTAACGACCAAGATGTTGGTCCTCTTTTCATTGAAGTTTATAGATTGATTCGTATGCACGTGTGTTGTCCCCTAATTTGACAACGTGTTTGCTCTCACGTTTCTTGTTATGCGACAATATGTCAGTTTCCACCGCAATATTACTCTTCTGTTGGTATTCAATGTGCTTAGTGTGTGTGTGTGTTTTTTTCCCAATACAGTTGTTGTCACCGCTGAGGGCTTGCGGAATTGAAAATTCATCACTGTGGAATACAAACTGTTGCCATTGACATTATGCTGATGCTGTAATGTTTAGGGCCTGCAATTCGTCTGAATAGTTGGAGCAAAATATCCCAGTAAGTGTGTACATAAATTAAGGTCTGCGATCTGCTCAGACCTTAATTTGTGTCGGACGATTCCAGTAGGTTGATGATTGCTCTCGGTTGCATAAAATTCAATCCATCCTTTCTCCAATAGTCCTCTTCCTCTTTCAACACATGGTCCTCACATTTTTTCCAGTAACTTTTATCAATATTTAATAGCGCGGACTGGTTGACAGACAGACAGACAGACAGACAGACAGACAGACAGACAGACAGACAGACAGACAGGCAGACAGACAGGCAGGCAGGTAGGTAGGTAGGTAGGTAGGTAGGTAGGTAGAAAGACAGGTGGGTGAGTAGGTGGGTGGATGGATGGATGGATGGATGGATGGTTGGCTGGCTGACTGGCTAGGAAGGTAGGTAGGTAGGCAGGCAGGCAGACAGTTACCCGCCATGAGCTGGGCGAAGCCGGGCCGAGTCAGCTAGTTTATTTATATAATCACGTTTCATGAAAGAACCACCATTGGAGACACCTCTGAACAATATCATTTAACTTCGCGCTGTTTGTGCCAAAACGAAAACCGCGAGACAATTTCAAAAATAGCGGGGATGTGTCTTGCTGAAGCTGTAATACTTTTAAAATGATGGTATTAATCCCCGAACCGTAAATTATATACCGTATATAAACAATCATTGAAATCTGCTGTACAATCTCCAGAACAAAAAAATTTTTGTTAGGTGGACATAATGATAAGGTTATATGCTAAATCTCATCATTTTCCCTCAGTTGGTTACTGCGATATTGAATTTTATATTGAGGCCAAAACACACACACACACACACACACACACACACACACACACACACACACACACACACACACACACACACACACACACACACACCATAGCAATCAAACCTAAAACATTCGGGTATCAAAGAATTTCGGCAATCACATAGCACCTAACCTAAAACATCCATGTATCAAACAATATCAGCCGTCACACAGCACCTAACCTAACACACCCATGTATCAAACAATATCAGCCCTCACACAGCACCTAACCTAAGACACCCATGTATCAAACAATATCAGCCCTCACACAGCACCTAACCTAACACACCCATGTATCAAACAATATCAGCCCTCACACAGCACCTAACCTAAGACACCCATGTATCAAACAATATCAGCCCTCACACAGCACCTAACCTAAAACATCAATGCATCAAACAATATCAGCCCTAACACAGCACCTAACCTAAAATATCCAAATATCAGCATGTATATAAAAGCGAGAATACAGAAATCAAACAATATCAACCCTCACACAGCAACTAACTTAAAACATCAATGTATCAAGATGTATATAAAATCGAGAATCCATCGATCAAACAATATCAGCCGGTAAACAGCACCTACCATAACACATCCAAATATCAACATGTATATAAAAAAAAAAAAAAAAAAAAAGAAGCTGATAGATACATTTTTCCACCCATCGCTGTGTTAGAAATACCAGACATGAACAGTCATAAAACACACGGGCGTAAAATCACATCATGTGAGATGAGATGCATAAGAAATGTAGAAATAAAACGAAGAAGAGATATATAGACAAATAAGAAATTAATAACAAGTGTAAGGATAACGCAGATTGCTGACTTTATAGAACACCAAACATTGAATTGGTTCGGATGTTTAGTTAGACTGGCCTAGCAAGCCGACAGGGGATTTTCATTGCTCGTAGAAAAAAAAATAAGAAGCATGAAAAGATGGAGGCAGTACTTCGAACGACTTCTCAATATTCCATCAGATGCCACAGAAATTTAAGGGAACCGACACAGATGCCACCGAAGAACTAGAACCAGATATAGTTATCATAATCATCATCATCTTCAACTTCTGCCGCCAAGCGTCGTGGGGAGGTATAATTTGCGTTCCAGCGCCTGGTGGGCGGCACTGGATAGTGTCATTCCGTGTGGTTACACAATGTCTTTGATGTCGTCAATCCATTTTTCTTCTTGGGCGTCCTCGTGGTCTCGTCGCAGATGATCTTTGATGTAAGGCCAGTGATGGTAGTTGTTGGTGTTGCATTCTAACGACATGGCCAAACCACTTGATTTCCTGTCTTTCAATAAATGTGGCACAAGGTGTTGATCCCACAGTCTGTCTGGAAACAGCATTTCTTACTCGGTATTGACTGTGAACATATCTGATATTCCTTCTTATGTTCTTACTGCACTTCGGCTCGAGTGGTACATGGCTATGATGTTTTCTAGCGGTTGCCCTTGTATACCATAGTCTTCAAGGATGGTCCATAATTTGTATCTGTCTACTCTATCGAAAGTCTTTTCCTGATCTACAAACACAGTATTTTGCTGGTCACTATATTCGATAGTTTTTTCACAAATTTGTCTAAGTGTAAATAATGCATCAGTGCAACTTTTACCTTTCCGAAAACCGAATTGTACTTTGCTTAACTGTTGTTCAACTATGGGTCTAGCTCTTTGTTCCAATAGTTTTGCATACATTTTCCCTATATGACTCAGGAGTGATATACCTCTGTATGTTTCGCACTCTCTCATATTGCCTTTCTTTTTCCATATTGGTACTATTATTGCCTGTTGCCAATTAAAAAGTCTCGTTAGCCATTTAACTCCTGTTTCCCCACAGGTCTGAATACCAGATATAGTGAAAGAAGAAATTGGAGAAGCCGTCAGATTATAGCCTCATTGAATAGATCACCGGGATAAGAAGAAATACCAAATGAACTAATTAAAGCAGCAAGAGAAGTAGGAACAGCTTGGCTACATAGACTATTCAACCATATTTGGGTAGCACAACAGACACCACGAGACTGTGGAAACGCCATAATTATCCCAGTTTGGAAAAACAAAGGCAGTAGAAGAGACTGCACACAATACAGGGACATTTCCCTTTTGAATCATACTGGGAAAATATTTTGCAAAATTCTAGAGAACAGATTACGAACTACTATAGAACTCCGGCTAAGCGAAACACAACTTGAATTTAGGAAAAACAAAGGATGCACAGATGCCATTTTTGCTATTAGACAACTTATAGAAAAATCAATCGAATTCAATGAAACACTCTACTTAGCCTTTGTCGACCAAGAAAAGGCATTTGATAGAGTAGATAGAAACAAGCTGTGGGAAATCCTTAAACATTATGGGGTGAGTACACATCTAACAAACCTATGTAGAAGCTTATACAACAACAGTAAATGCATAGTGATGACAAATGGAGGATAGACGCCCAGAACCCTTCACAATAATATCCAGAGTACGACAAGATTGGGTCCTTCCCCCACCCCCTTTTTTTCTTTCTCGTTCATAACCTATATAGATAGCATATGTAAAGAAACCAGTCAAACAGAGACCACAACAACACCGCATGACGAACAGAACACAGAAGCAGAACCATCGGCAAATTACACCATTAAAGAACTCGGACGATCAAGCATTAATAGCAAAATCAGAAGCAGAGTTATTAGACCTCATGAATAGTCGAAATGAAGTGTGTAAGGAACATAACATGAAAATTAGCACCAGTAAAACAGGGATTATGACCATAACCAAAGAGGAAAAACAACAACAGAGACTCACCTAAACGAACACCCCCTGAAAGAAGTAAAGCGCTTCAAGTACTTAGGAAGTATAATATCATCAAATGGCAAATCAGAAGACGAGATCGAAATTACATGAAATAATTCAAACCAACTCATTAGACAAATGGCAACAATACTAATAACAAACACGTATCAATAGTTATTAAGAAAGCACTCTACCAACACAATCTTCCTACCAACTCTATGCTACCAATGCCAAACTTGGGCAATGACAGAAAGAAAGAAAAGAAAAATCACAAGGAAAATACTGTGCTGTCCTTTGCTGTGACTTTAGCTGCTATTATATATATCCTTTCTTGTAACTGCATTTCATATCGTCGACCCAAAACAATATCATCATAATGCAGCATTAACGTATAGCATTACTGAAACATCCAAATATACCCATGTCCGCAAAACGACAGATAATAAACAGCATATTCACACCAACCGTATGCTGCTAGTCTCAAACTTGGATTTTATCAAAATCACACTTTCGCAAAATCAACACCTGCGAGGTGGGGTGCCTGAGGAGGGCTGCCAACTTAACAATCCGAGACCGAGTAAGAAATGCTGTTATTAGACAGACTGTGGGATCAACACCTTGTACCACATTTATTGAAAGGCAGAAGATCAAGTGGTTTGGCCATTTCGTTAGAATGCAACATCAACAACTATAGTGTTTTTTTTTTTTTGTTGCCTCAATATAAACTTCAATATCTCAGTAACCAACTGAGGGAGAATGATGAGATTTAGCATATAACCTTATCATTATGTCCACCCAACACAAAAAAAAATTTCTGTAGATTGTACAGAAGATTTCAATGTTTGTTTATATTTTTTTTTTTTTTTTCCGCGTTTCCATCCTGTTTCAGGATATTGCGGTCAACACCAGCATCTTTCAGCTGTATGTTGATTCCTAGGCTAGATTACGCTCATCAGCACGCCACGACTTTCTGAGCGACCGGCTCCATACTCTCATAAGTCACTTTTGCGATTCGAACCACTGCTAATTCTCGTCGCGTCACGTGACGAGAGTATTCGGGGTTAGCGGAGAAAGCTGCTAACCCCTCGGCCACGCGGTATATAATTTATGGCTCCCGCATTCATTCCATCATTTTAAGAGTATTACAGCTTCAGCAAGACACCCCCCCCCCCCCGCTCTTTTTGAATTTTGTCTGGCGGTTTTCGTTTTGGGAGACTGAGGGAATTTATATGGGATTGTTCAGAGGTGTCGTCAGACTGTGGATTCTTTCATGAAACGTGATTATATAAATAAACTAGCTGGCTCGGCCCGACTCAATCTATCTATCTATCTATCTATCTATCTATCTATCTATCTATCTATCTATCTATCTATCTATCTATCTATCTATCTATCTATCTATCTATCTATCTATTTATCTATCTATCTATCTATCTATCTATCTATCTATCTATCTATCTATCTATCTATCTATCTATCTATCTATCTATCTATCTATCTATCTATCTATCTATCTATCTATCTATCTGTCTATCTATCTATCTGCCTGCCTGCCGGCCCACCCACCGACCGACCTGCCGACCGACCGACCGACCGACCCACCCAGCCAGCCATCCATCCAGCCAGCCACTCACCCACCCACCCACCCACCTACCTTTCTGCCTACCTACCTACCTACCTGTCTGTCTGTCTGTTTGTCTGTCTGTCTGTCCGCGCTATTAAATATTGATAAAAGTTACTGGAAAAAACGTCAGGACCATGTGTTGAAAGAGGAAGTGGACTATTGGAGAAAGGATGGATTGAATTTTATGCAACCGAGAGCAATCATCAACCTACTGGAATCGTCCGACACAGATTAAGGTCTGAGCAGATCGCAGACCTTAATCTACGTACATACTTACTGGGATATTTTGCTCCAACTATTCAGACGAATTGCAGGCCCTAAACATTACAGTATCAGCATCAGCTGAAGAAACAAGAAGGAAATGAAAAATAAGGTAAGAAATATATTCCTTCTACTTTCCTGTTAATTTACAAATTATTTACCCAGTGCCTCTGTAAATTCTCTGTCTTTACTAATATTACATTGCACCCCTCTCAGGATTCTCCGTGGTGAAGTGGTCAAGCCGTCTGACTCGGGCTCCGAAGGTTGTATGTTCGATTCCGGGCCGCGTCCTTCATTTCACGAGTGCATTTTTTCGGAGACTCCCGAGGGTCGTCGCTGGAGCTACGGAGTTCGTGCTTTGTGCGACGCTTTCCGCGCTGCGGAAAGAAACTGAGCCATATGGGATAAAAACCCGGTGCAATGCAGCCGACCCTGTAAGCTACTTCTTTCATTGCACCCACTCCCATACTAATCCGGATACGCCTTTGTGTGTCATCTGAATTGGCAGGTCTCCAATTACTGTAAACATAACTTCGTTAGCGAGAAATCACTAGTTGTTCAGCAAAACATCAAAGGAATGTCGCCGCTTTTGATGATTTAAGTTGTTTTTGGACCTATCAAAGACATATTCCTTGGCTGGGGGTAAATATAAGACGGCTGGAAAAATTTCATAACGATGCAACAGACAGTTTTCAAAATAATTGATCGTGAATGAAGGCATTCAAATCCGAAATCGGAACATACTATAGTAGTTGGCATTACATCAAAGATCATCTGCGACGAGACCAAGAGGACGTCCAAGAAGAAAATGGATTGACGACATCAAAGACACAGTGCAATCACACGGAATGACACTACCCAGTGCCGCCCATCGGGCGTTGGAGCGCAAATTATACCTCCTCCCGACGCTTGACGGCAGAAGTGGAAGATGATGATGATTGTAATGATGATGATGATTATTGATATGTTTCTTTTCGTTTCTTTCAGAGACCCCATGAACACGTGTAACATTTGTAGTAACCGGGTACTTCCGGTGGTAATCGACCCGGAACTCTCCATGTTTTGTATGATTGGTAAACAAGCTCCAGTGCCCAGCACATTTTCTCTGGTTTCATCCTTACCTCGCACTTCACCCCACACTTCTCCTCGTTGTTTCTAACACCTTGTCCAGTATTAACGTGTAAACAGTAAAACCGGGGACTAACCAGCCGCCTGCATCCCTTCTTCTGGATGGCAAACGAGATGAAAATAGCTGTCGTGTGTTCCAGCAATCAAAACCGCAGTATGGAAGCACACAGCTTTCTGAGGTAACTGTGACATTTTTTTACCTCATTCTTTTATTTTCCTTGATTATTTTTAAATTAGACAACCCGCTTAGCTAGATAGCTTTTACAAAATGTGATCCATCAGTACCTCATTCAAGTCTCTACGTCAATTCTAAGCAGTGATATTGTATGGAGAAAAAATAAAATAAATAATTTATATTTTATATAATAATTACGAAGTGACTATTCATACTCCGACTATGAATAAATTCTCCCTTTATTCATAGTCGACCTGTCCCGGGCGGTCTGGTGATGTGCCAAGTCACGTGACAACATACATGACATCATCGGGACATGAGTGTGGCTATATTATACATTCTCATTGATTCAAAATCGAGTCGTCAGTAGCATAGTGGTAAGTGTCTCCACCTGATGCACTGGAGCGCGAGGTTCGATTCCCTGTGGACACCTTTATTTTTGATTGTTCAGCAATTAATTGGGTGAAAACGACTTTTTAATTAAAAAATATTGGGAACTAAAATATAGAACTGAGAAACTCGAAGCTTCTTAATAAAGTGTGCTCTATGGATCTGCGAAAGCTGCCAGGGGGCACACCCCCCAGGCAGCGACGGAGTGATCGAGTGTTGGAATCAATGGATCCAACAGATGTCTTTGTTTACCGTGAATTTTATTTGGCATATGAAATATTGATGTTCCTATTTAAATTAAATTAACAACCTTCTTGGACGTGGATATACAGGATTAAGTCCTGACTAGTCGTGACTGGGCTATATTCATAATTTGACTATGAATAAAACTGAGCTTTATTCATAGTTTGAGTATGAATAAAGTCTCCCTTATAGTTATATGAAGGACAGAAAATGTTGACTCAGCACTTGCTGAGAAAACTTTCTCTTCTGTATGATAATCAGTACTCACCTATTTTCTCCAATGTCTTGAAGAATGTTCATGTGACCAGGGTTTTGTCCGTGGAGCTTTTTTGTTTGCATCATGCGATATCACCAATGTCAACAGTGTTCAGGTTCTGTTCATCTCTGTTATTTGGAGTCCTTGTTTTTGAGGCTGTAGAGTACTATAGGCCAAATAGGCGTGGTGAATTTTTGTTTCCACAGCTTAATATGCTTAAGTTACTTGATGGTAGGAACGTTTGTTTCCATTGAAATACCCTTGTTGACAACTACAGTCCTTGATTTATTTCAGTTTCACTTCAAATATCTTCTGTAATTATGTTTTAATAATTTATAATTAATTTATTCACTTCACATGGTATACAACCGCAGCATGCACGTGACGAGATGGAGCAAAATATACCAGGCAATAAATCGTACAACCTATAGTTTGTCGGTTATGTGTGTAAATTCACGCAGGGAATATACTGTTTTGTCGGTTATGTGTGTAAATTCATGCAGGGAATATACTGTTTTGTCGGTTATGTGTGTAAATTCACGCAGGGAATATACTGTTTTGTCAGTTATGTGTGTAAATTCACGCAGGGAATATACTGTTTTGTCAGTTATGTGTGTAAATTCACGCACGGAATATACTGTTTTGTCGGTTATGTGTGTAAATTCACGCAGGGAATATACTGTTTTGTCGGTTATGTGTGTAAATTCACGAAGGGAATATACTGTTTTGTCGGTTATGTGTGTAAATTCACGCAGTGAATATACTGTTTTGTCAGTTATGTGTGTAAATTCACGAAGGGAATATACTGTTTTGTCAGTTATGTGTGTAAATTCAAGCAGGGAATATACTGTTGTGTCGGTTATGTGTGTAAATTCACGCAGGGAATATACTGTTTTGTCGGTTATGTGTGTAAATTCACGCAGGGAATATACTGTTTTGTCGGTTATGTGTGTAAATTCACGCAGGGAATATACTGCTTTGTCAGTTATGTGTGTAAATTCGCGCAGGGAATATACTGTTGTGTCGGTTATGTGTGTAAATTCACGCAGGGAATATACTGTTTTGTTGGTTATGTGTGTAAATTCACTTAGGAATATACTGTTGTGTCGGTTATGTGTGTAAATTCACGCAGGGAATATACTGTTTTGTCGGTTATGTGTGTAAATTCACGCAGGGAATATACTGTTTTGTTGGTTATGTGTGTAAATTCACGCAGAGAATATACTGTTTTGTCGGTTATGTGTGTAAATTCACTCAGGGAATATACTGTTTTGTCAGTTATGTGTGTAAATTCATGCAGGGAATATAGTTTTGTCAGTTAGGTGTGTAAATTCACGCAGGGAATATACTGTTTTGTCTGTTATGTGTGTAAATTCTCACAGGGAATATACTGTTTTGTCGGTTATGTGTGTAAATTCACGCAGGGAATATACTGTTTTGTTGGTTATGTGTGTAAATTCACGCAGTGAATATACTGTTTTGTCAGTTATGTGTGTAAATTCACGCAGGGAATATACTGTTTTGTTAGTTATGTGTGTAAATTCAAGCAGGGAATATACTGTTGTGTCGGTTATGTGTGTAAATTCATGCAGGAAATATACTGTTTTGTCGGTTATGTGTGTAAATTCACACAGGGAATATACTGTTTTGTCGGTTATGTGTGTAAATTCACGCAGGGAATATACTGTTTTCTCGGTTATGTGTGTAAATTCAAGCAGGGAATATACTGTTTTGTTGGTTATGTGTGTAAATTCACTTAGGGAATATACTGTTTTGTCGGTTATGTGTGTAAATTCACGCAGGGAATATACTGTTTTGTCGGTTATGTGTGTAAATTCACGCAGGGAATATACTGTTTTGTCAGTTATGTGTGTAAATTCACGCAGGGAATATACTGTTTTGTCAGTTATGTGTGTAAATTCACGCAGGGAATATACTGTTTTGTCGGTTATGTGTATAAATTCACGCAGGGAATATACTGTTTTGTCGGTTATGTGTGTAAATTCACGCAGGGAATATACTGTTTTCTCGGTTATGTGTGTAAATTCAAGCAGGGAATATACTGTTTTGTCGGTTATGTGTGTAAATTCACTTAGGGAATATACTGTTTTGTCGGTTATGTGTGTAAATTCACGCAGGGAATATACTGTTTTGTCGGTTATGTGTGTAAATTCACGCAGGGAATATACTGTTTTGTCAGTTATGTGTGTAAATTCACGCAGGGAATATACTGTTTTGTCAGTTATGTGTGTAAATTCACGCAGGGAATATACTGTTTTGTCGGTTATGTGTGTAAATTCACGCAGGAAATATACTGTTTTGTCGGTTATGTGTGTAAATTCACTTAGGGAATATACTGTTTTGACGGTTATGTGTGTAAATTCACGCATGGAATATACTGTTATGTGTGTAAATTCACGCAGGAAATATACTGTTTTGTTGGTTATGTGTGTAAATTCACGCAGGGAATATACTGTTGTGACATCGTCCACATTTACTAACCATTTATTTATTTCACACTCGCCCGCCTTGAACTCAAGCGCAGTCCATACACACTACTTCCTGTAGTGCTGGACTGAATTTTGCCTGTGGATTAGCTTTTCCTATTAACAGTGTCCCTCGCCATCTGGCAAACCCACTCTGACTTCAGAGGTACTTGTAATCTACGTTCCCAAGTCAATGACGACACCATTTATTATCATCTCTGGCTCCATGGTGAAGGGGTTACGGACGCAGTTTGTAATCTTACGTTCCACATTCAAAACACAGCTGCAGGCAATTTGGCAGCAGACTGCCTCAGGTTGGTTTTCATAAAAATTGTATGAGTGCCGGTTCAGAAAGTATAATTAAAAATTATAATCACCATGTTATGTTTTATTTACTAACTTCTCATGTTCTATTGTGAACAAACATTGAGTAGTCTTGATGATAATTAACACCCTCACACCCTTTCTGATTTGGACTAGACTTGTTGATATTTCTTTGAATGTTGTATTTTGCATGTGGTTTTTGTCTAAGTTACATTTGGCCGCTTATAGTAATTGAGTCATTTGTGTAGAAATTGGGACATTTACATATAAATTGGGACATTTACATATAAATTGGGACATTTACATATAAATTGGGACATTTAGAAACAAAAATTCAGGCATTTATATAGGTTTGAATTCTGAAGACACAAACTGTATCTTGCACAATTTATTGTATGGCATATTTCACTATGGAAGAACATTCTGTTTTGAATTTACACACATATTGGGACATTTATATACATTTCAATTTTAAGACACAATCAATAGGTTGCACAATTTATTGCCAGGCACATTTCACTGTGTGATAAGAAGACATGTACTGAGCTGTCTTGTTTGTTTCACTATGGGAGAACATTGATAAGAAGACACATGTAGTGAGCTGTCTTGTTTGTTTGTTTCACTATGGGAGAACATGGATAAGAAGACACACGTAGTGAGCTGTCTTGTTAGTTTGTTTCACTATGGGAGAACATTGATAAGACACATGTAGTGAGCTGTCTTGTTTGTTTGTTTCACTATGGGAGAACATTGATAAGAAGACACATGTAGTGAGCTGTCTTGTTTGTTTGTTTCACTATGGGAGAACATTGATAAGACACATGTAGTGAGCTGTCTTGTTTGTTTGTTTCACTATGGGAGAACATTGATAAGAAGACACATGTTCTGAGCTGTCTTGTTTGTTTGCAGCAAGAAAGGCTTCAATGTCAAGTCATTTGGAACAGGAAACATGGTGAAGCTGCCAGGACCAGCCCCAGATAAGCCCAATATCTACGACTTCAGCATTACATACGATGCTATGTATAGAGACCTCATGCAGAAAGATTATGAATTGTATCCTTCCATAGGATGGTAGTTTACTCTCTTATATGTATGTTGCTGCCTCGTCTCCTCTTCCTCCTTATTATGCTCCCTCTCCTCCTTCCTACTGTATTCTTCTTCTTCTTCTTCTTCTTCTTCTTCTTCTTCTTCTTCTTCTTCTTCTTCTTCTTCTTCTTCTTCTTCTTCTTCTTCTTCTTCTTCTTCTTCCCCTTCTTCTTCCCCTAACACTTTGCCTTCAGACTAAGGAGAATCATCTGGTACGTTCTCTGGTGCTGCTTCAACTATACATCTGATGCTCTCTGTCGCAACTATACATCTGATGCTCTCTGTCACAACTATACATCTGATGCTCTCTGTTGCAACTATACATCTGATGCTCCAGATATAGAGCACATTAGATGATTGAAAACGCCAGCTCTGACTGCCACCAGGTTTTTACCTCTACCGATACACTGTACAAGCTCTCGAAGTTGCTAATTCCCCACAATGATACACTGTACAAGCTCTCGAAGCTGCAAATCCCCCACAATGATACACTGTACAAGCTCTCGAAGCTGCTAATCCCCCACAAAGATACACTGTACAAGCTCTCGAAGCTGCTAATCCCCCACAAAGATACACTGTTCAAGCTCTCGAAGTTGCTAATTCCCCACAATGATACACTGTACAAGCTCTCGAAGCTGCTAACCCCCCCCCCCCCCCCCACATTGATACACTGTACAAGCTCTTGAAGCTTCAAATCCCCCACAATGATACACTGTACAAGCTCTTGAAGCTTCAAATCCCCCACAATGATACACTGTACAAGCTCTCGAAGCTGCTAATCCCCCACAATGATACACTTCAAGCTCTCGAAGTTGCTAATCCCCCACAATGATACCTGTACAAGCTCTCGAAGCTGCTAATCCCCCACAATGATACACTGTACAACACGCTCTCGAAGCTGCTAATCCCCCACAATGATACCTGTACAAGCTCTCGAAGCTGCTAATCCCCCACAATGATACCTGTACAAGCTCTCGAAGCTGCTAATCCCCCACAATGATACACTGTACAACACGCTCTCGAAGCTGCTAATCCCCCACAGTGATACACTGTACAACAAGCTCTCGAAGCTGCTAATCCCCCACAAGAGAAGAGTGCACTAGTCAAGGTTGCTGGCAGATAGCCAGCCTTAATGCAGTGAGCATCAACCTCTTGTGGAGTAATTTGACATGAAAAAAGCTGATAAACTTTCCAAATAGTGAGAATATAAACAAGAAGAAAATGAAGTCTCAAACTTTGAGAAAAAGGAAGCTTTCCAGGTTGTCAGAAAAGTACAGAATCTTCCCAGCAGATGCCCCATTCCCTTGACATAACTTCTTCTTAGGACACAATATAAATGACAGACTTAGACAGAATTAGTTATTGGCCACAGGTCGTTGTATCTTAACAAACAATGCAGATATACACAGAATGGGATTCTTCACATGCTAGACAGGAATCGCAGGTTAAAGTCCAACCCTGAACGGTTTCAGCTGTCTAAAGACAGGTTTGATTTGATCATCACGTGCGAAGAAAGGGTTTATGATCAGGTGTTGGAAGGTAAGTGTTGTGTGTGACTGTTTTTTACACATTTGCAATGGGTTACCAATGGGTTTTACAAGTGGTTCGGAGTGGGGGAGGGTTCCCATTAAATCTCCATGTTTGAGAACCATTGTTCCTCTATCCTTTATTCCTCTTTGGAGAAGTCCTCAGCCCACTCAAGCCCCAACTCAACACCAAGCCCCAACCCAACACCAAGCCCCAACCCAACACCAAGCCCCAACTCAACACCAAGCCCCAACCCAACACCAAGCCCCAACTCAACACCAAGCCCCAACTCACACCAAGCCCCAACTCACACCAAGCCCCAACTCAACACTGGTGGAGAGATAATATACATACAGACCTACAAGCACTTGGAATCAGCGACTGGCAAGAGAAGGTCAACCAGAGAGACGAATGGAGACGGCTTGTATCTGCAGCAAAGAACCTCAATGGATCGGAATGCTGAAGAATGAGAAAATGACGTGACGCGTTTATTCTGTGGGATACGCTGTTTAGTGTTTTCCTGTGGATTATATGGTGTCATTTTGTTTTCGTTTATTGGAAGTGTTCAAAAGAAGCCACGGAGGGCAGCCAACAGATATTTATTGGTTATGGTCTCGAATTTCGCGACGGCAGGCAGAGGATCTCTTTCGAGAGACAATGGTTGCTGTCATCTGGCCAGTATGGTCACTGCCATAGAGGAAAGCAATGGCAAACTACCTCTTTAAAAGTACCTAGTACATCATGATTCGCCTAAAGACTGATCATCGCAAGACAAGGACAGAGACATTAAAATCAGCAACATGGAATGTTAGGACGTTAAACAATGACGACAAATTAGAGAATATAAAACAAGAACTGGAAAGAAAATGGATTGGAGAACTTAGTGACAACTGGCAAGATTGAAAGGAACAGACCAAGAGGAAGACAGAGAGGAAAATACCTGGATGGCTTGACCGCATGGCATGGACGAGACAGGAACACTGAGCTGATCTACGACTCTGGTGATCGAGTGAAATGGCGAGTCATGACCGCCCACACTTTCCGGCATGGCACATGATTGATTGATTGATCCTGTCACATTTGAGTCCTTCTGTCCTATCACAACATTTGAGTCCTTCTATCCTGTCACAACATTTGAGTCCTTCTGTCCTGTCACAACATTTGAGTCCTTCTGTCCTGTCACAACATTTGAGTCCTTCTGTCCTATCACAACATTTTAGTCCTTCTATCCTGTCACAACATTTTAGTCCTTCTATCCTATCACATTTGAGTCCTTCTGTCCTATCACAACATTTGAGTCCTGTCCTGTCACAACATTTGAGTCCCTCTGTCCTGTCACAACATTTGAGTCCCTCTGTCCTGTCACAACATTTGAGTCCTTCTGTCCTGTCACAACATTTGAGTCCTTCTGTCCTGTCACAACATTTGAGTCCTGTCCTGTCACAACATTTAAGTCCTTCTGTCTTGTCACAACATTTGAGTCCTGTCCTGTCACATTTGAGTCCTGGCCTTTCATAACACTTGAGTCCTTCTGTCCTGTCACAACATTTGAGTCCTTCTGTCCTGTCACAACATTTGAGTCCTTCTGTCCTGTCACAACATTTGAGTCCTGTCCTGTCACAACATTTGAGTCCTTCTGTCCTGTCACAACATTTAAGTCCTTCTGTCTTGTCACAACATTTGAGTCCTGTCCTGTCACATTTGAGTCCTGGCCTTTCATAACACTTGAGTCCTTCTGTCCTTTCACAACACTTGAGTCCTTCTGTCCTGTCACAACATTTGAGTCCTTCTGTCCGTCACAACTTTTAAGTCCTTCTGTCCTGTCACAACATTTGAGTCTTGTCCTGCACAAGCACCACCTAATAATTGAATGTGTTTAATTGGTTGTTGTTTCAGTTGTCCTCCATGTCTCTCAGCCATATAGCAGCACTGATGTAACGTCAAAATTACTTTTTCTACATTTGGTGCTAGTGTTGATTTCTTGGACGTTGACAAGTTTCCCTAGTGCCATGAAGGCTTCTCCTGCCTTTTGTATGAATTGAGCTGAGTCAAGAAGCAACATCACAGCACTCAGAACACTGCTATGCACTCTCTGGCCTCATCTTCAACAGCCAGAGAAGAGCCCCAGTACTATTGGTACCAGTAGCAGTCTGATTTTGTGTCCCTCTGGCCTTTCCTCAGAGTCCTGCTTGTCAGCTAGATCCTCTGGTCACTCCCCGCAGGACATTTTGTGTTCGTTGGGAAACTTACAACCTACAAATTTATTCATAATAAGAAACATCAGGATATTATACACCTCCTGATTCAGCAGTAGTGTATCACATGCATTACCTTCTATAAGATTTAGTAAAATAAAGTGCAAATAAAGGAAGTCCTGTGAGCACGCAGTGGGTGGCCTGGGAAATATTAGAGTAGTTAGTTGCTGTCCAGGCAACAGTTCAAACATTAGCAAAACTACCAACACTAGCATATTTATAGCACAATAACCTCTTGCCTGACTGTGGAAGACAAGGGGAAATTACCATATTAATTTCCTGAGAATATGATTACATACAAATTTAATGTGGAATGACATGTTTAGAAAGCTGCATATCTGTCTTTGGCCTGCATCACTTGACATGAACATTTATTAGTTAATGACTTTGATATTAATTGAGGATCTCACAACTTTGTGTCGTCCGTGATAGATTTTGTCATATGCCGTCACAGTTTGATAATTGATACAATGTGAAAGAACTGTTACTGAATGATTTAGTTTTCATTTTAACATGTGTTTTATACTGTCATGATTGTCAACAGGAACCATGATTGTTACATTGTGTTTGCCTACAATCATGATTGTTAGATTGTTTTTTGCATCAACCATGATTGTTAGATTGTCTTTGCCTACAATCATGCTTGTTAGATTGCCTTTGCCTACAATCATGATTGTTACATTGCCTTTGCTTACAATCATGATTGTTAGACTGTGTTTGCATACACTCATGATTATTACATTACCTTTGCCTACAATCATGATTGTTACACTGCCTTTGCCTACAATCATGATTGTTACATTGCCTTTGCCTACAATTTTTCAGATTTTGAAAACCGAGATCGCAACGATGAGCAAGCGGTCCACATAATCAACATTGATATTCAGGACAATCATGAGGAGGCTACGATCGGAGCTTTCATGATCTGTGAACTCGTTACCATGGTAACTTTCTTAGTTTTGAAATCTCCTCTGCAGATTCCCTGGCTATTTATCCTCCATTGGGGGATTGGCCCTCAACAATGAGCTGTCCTATATTTTTCCATGTCCTACGGCCCACTTCCTGTCCTCCATTGGGGCATCGACCCTCAACTAACCCACGCCAGCCTGTCCTATATTTTTCCATGTCCTGCGGCCCACTTCCTGTCCTCCATTGGGGCATCGACCCTCAGCTAACCCACGCCAGCCTGTCCTATATTTTTCCATGTTCTGTGGCTCACTTCCTGTCCTCCATTGGGGCATCGACCCTCAGCTAACCCACGCCAGCCTGTCCTATATTTTTCCATGTCCTGCGGCCCACTTCCTGTCCTCCATTGGGGCATCGACCCTCAGCTAACCCACGCTAGCCTGTCCTATATTTTTCCATGTTCTGCGGCTCACTTCCTGTCCTCCATTGGGGCATCGACCCTCAGCTAACCCACGCCAGCCTGTCCTATATTTTTCCATGTCCTGCGGCCCACTTCCTGTCCTCCATTGGGGCATCGACCCTCAGCTAACCCACGCCAGCCGGTCCTATGTTTTTCCATTTCCTGCGGCCCACTTCCTGTCCTCCATTGGGGCATCGACCCTCAGCTAACCCACGCCAGCCTGTCCTATATTTTTCCATGTCCTGCGGCCCACTTCCTGTCCTCCATTTGGGCATCGACCCTCAGCTAACCCACGCCAGCCTGTACTATATTTTTCCATGTCCTGCGGCCCACTTCCTGTCCTCCATTGGGGCATCGACCCTCAACTATCCCACGCTAGCCTGTCCTATATTTTTCCATGTTCTGCGGCTCACTTCCTGTCCTCCATTGGGGCATCGACCCTCAACTATCCCACGCTAGCCTGTCCTATATTTTTCCATGTTCTGGGGCTCACTTCCTGTCCTCCATTGGAGCATCGACCCTCAACTATCCCACGCTAGCCTGTCCTATATTTTTCCATGTCCTGCGGCCCACTTCCTGTCCTCCATTGGGGCATCGACCCTCAACTATCCCACGCTAGCATGTCCTATATTTTTCCATGTCCTGCGGCCCACTTCCTGTCCTCCATTGGGGCATCGACCCTCAGCTAACCCACGCCAGCCTGTCCTATATTTTTCCATGTCCTGCGGCCCACTTCCTGTCCTCCATTTGGGCATCGACCCTCAGCTAACCCACGCCAGCCTGTCCTATATTTTTCCATGTCCTGCGGCCCACTTCCTGTCCTCCATTGGGGCATCGACCCTCAGCTAACCCACGCCAGCCTGTCCTATATTTTTCCATGTCCTGCGGCCCACTTCCTGTCCTCCATTTGGGCATCGACCCTCAGCTAACCCACGCCAGCCTGTCCTATATTTTTCCATGTCCTGCGGCCCACTTCCTGTCCTCCATTGGGGCATCGACCCTCAGCTAACCCACGCCAGCCTGTCCTATATTTTTCCATGTCCTGCGGCCCACTTCCTGTCCTCCATTGGGGCATCGACCCTCAGCTAACCCACGCCAGCCTGTCCTATATTTTTCCATGTCCTGCGGCCCACTTCCTGTCCTCCATTGGGGCATCAACCCTCAACTATCCCACGCTAGCCTGTCCTATATTTTTCCATGTTCTGCGGCTCACTTCCTGTCCTCCATTGGGGCATCGACCCTCAACTATCCCACGCTAGCCTGTCCTATATTTTTCCATGTTCTGCGGCTCACTTCCTGTCCTCCATTGGGGCATCGACCCTCAACTATCCCACGCTAGCCTGTCCTATATTTTTCCATGTCCTGCGGCCCACTTCCTTTCCTCCATTGGGGCATCGACCCTCAACTATCCCACGCTAGCCTGTCCTATATTTTTCCATGTTCTGCGGCTCACTTCCTGTCCTCCATTGGGGCATCGACCCTCAACTATCCCACGCTAGCCTGTCCTATATTTTTCCATGTTCTGCGGCCCACTTCCTGTCCTCCATTGGGGCATTGACCCTCAGCTAACCCACGCCAGCCTGTCCTATATTTTTCCATGTCCTGCGGCCCACTTCCTGTCCTCCATTGGGGCATCGACCCTCAGCTAACCCACGCCAGCCGGTCCTATATTTTTCCATGTCCTGCGGCCCACTTCCTGTCCTCCATTGGGGCATCGACCCTCAGCTAACCCACGCCAGCCTGTCCTATATTTTTCCATGTCCTGCGGCCCACTTCCTGTCCTCCATTGGGGCATCGACCCTCAGCTAACCCACGCCAGCCTGTACTATATTTTTCCATGTCCTGCGGCCCACTTCCTGTCCTCCATTGGGGCATCGACCCTCAACTATCCCACGCTAGCCTGTCCTATATTTTTCCATGTTCTGCGGCTCACTTCCTGTCCTCCATTGGGGCATCGACCCTCAACTATCCCACGCTAGCCTGTCCTATATTTTTCCATGTTCTGTGGCTCACTTCCTGTCCTCCATTGGAGCATCGACCCTCAACTATCCCACGCTAGCCTGTCCTATATTTTTCCATGTCCTGCGGCCCACTTCCTGTCCTCCATTGGGGCATCGACCCTCAACTAACCCACGCCAGCCGGTCCTATATTTTTCCATGTCCTGCGGCCCACTTCCTGTCCTCCATTGGGGCATCGACCCTCAGCTAACCCACGCCAGCCTGTCCTATATTTTTCCATGTCCTGCGGCCCACTTCCTGTCCTCCATTGGGGCATCGACCCTCAGCTAACCCACGCCAGCCTGTCCTATATTTTTCCATGTCCTGCGGCCCACTTCCTGTCCTCCATTGGGGCATCAACCCTCAACTATCCCACGCTAGCCTGTCCTATATTTTTCCATGTTCTGCGGCTCACTTCCTGTCCTCCATTGGGGCATCGACCCTCAACTATCCCACGCTAGCCTGTCCTATATTTTTCCATGTTCTGCGGCTCACTTCCTGTCCTCCATTGGGGCATCGACCCTCAACTATCCCACGCTAGCCTGTCCTATATTTTTCCATGTCCTGCGGCCCACTTCCTGTCCTCCATTGGGGCATCGACCCTCAACTATCCCACGCTAGCTTGTCCTATATTTTTCCATGTCCTGCGGCCCACTTCCTGTCCTCCGTATATTATTCATGTCTGTTTCTAATTCTCTTCTCCGTACATTTAAAAAACAAGCAAACAATTTGTCCCGATGCAATCTCCTGCGAATGGTCTGTCATGTGACAAGGTCATCACACTTTACATGTCTGAATGTAGGGAGCCATAGGCAGCCTGTCTTTCCCTCTCTTAGCAGGTGATGAACTCAGGCCTTGAACCTTCGTCCGGCAGTGTTCATAATATGATCAGTGCAATTCCCTATCAACTTCACTAACACACTGATGTGTGTTGTCAGGTCTCCCACTGTTTCATTCACTATGTGGGTTCCAGACCAGGCACTGTCTAATTATGCCATCCTCAGGTTGTTGTTTTGGCATGTTCCCTGTCTAGCACTAGCAGCTTTTTGTGTGTGTGAGATGGCTCATTTTCAACTCAAGCTTAGTTTACACACGCGCTACTTCTTGTTATGTGTCATCCCATGGAAGCAGTGTGATCTTGTGGAAGTTGATGTGTGATCTTGTGGGAGTTGATGTATGATCTTGTGGAAGTTGATGTGTGATCTTGTGGAAGTTGATGTGTGATCTTGTTGAAGTTGATGTGTGATCTTGTGGAAGTTGATGTGTGATCTTGTGGGAGTTGATGTGTGATCTTGTGGAAGTTGATGTGTGATCTTGTGGGAGTTGATGTGTGATCTTGTGGGAGTTGATGTGTGATCTTGTGGGAGTTGATGTGTGATCTTGTGGGAGTTGATGTGTGACCCTGTGGAAGTTGATGTGTGACCCTGTGGAAGTTGATATGTGATTCTGTGGAAGTTGATATGTGATTCTGTGGAAGTTGAATGTGTGATCTTGTGAAAGTTGATGGGTTTATCCATGCAGTGACACTCAGGTTGGTTTGTGTCTTGGAAAGGGCTGGCATCTATTAGAGTCAAGTTGTCCGTGTCTAGGAGAGGGCTTGCATCTATTGGAGTCAAGTTGTCTATGTTTAGGAGAGGGCTTGCATCTATTGGAGTCAGATTAGTCTAGGAGAGGGCTTTCATCTATTGGAGTCAGATTAGTCTAGGAGAGGGCTTGCATCTATTGGAGTCAGGTTGTCAGCGCCTGTGAAAGGGCTGGCATCTAGTGGAGACAGGTTGGTGTGAAGATTCACCCCCAAACTGGTGCTTCAGTATGAATGGGACAGACTCATCCAGATGGTCATCATTAAATCTCGGTGGAGGTCAATGTGCCCAAGTCGATAAAAACACTTGCTCTTAGACTTGCGGCGTGCTGATGCCGAGGTAGCTGGTTCAACCCCTAGTCAGCTGGTTCAACCCCTAGTCAGCTGGTTCAACAACCCCTAGTCAGCTGGTTCAACAACCCCTAGTCAGCTGGTTCAACAACCCCTAGTCACCTGGTTCAACCCCTAGTCAGCTGGTTCAACCCCTAGTCAGCTGGTTCAACAACCCCTAGTCAGCTGGTTCAACAACCCCTAGTCAGCTGGTTCAACAACCCCTAGTCAGCTGGTTCAACAACCCCTAGTCAGCTGGTTCAACCCCTAGTCAGCTGGTTCAACAACCCCTAGTCAGCTGGTTCAACAACCCCTAGTCACCTGGTTCAACCCCTAGTCAGCTGGTTCAACCCCTAGTCAGCTGGTTCAACAACCCCTAGTCAGCTGGTTCAACAACCCATAGTCAGCTGGTTCAACAAACCCTAGTCAGCTGGTTCAACAACCCCTAGTCACCTGGTTCAACAACCCCTAGTCAGCTGGTTCAACAACCCCTAGTCAGCTGGTTCAACAACCCCTAGTCAGCTGGTTCAACAACCCCTAGTCAGCTGGTTCAACCCCTAGTCAGCTGGTTCAACAACCCCTAGTCAGCTGGTTCAACCCCTAGTCAGCTGGTTCAACAACCCCTAGTCAGCTGGTTCAACAACCCCTAGTCAGCTGGTTCAACAACCCCTAGTCAGCTGGTTCAACAACCCCTAGTCAGCTGGTTCAACAACCCCTAGTCAGCTGGTTCAACAACCCCTAGTCAGCTGGTTCAACAACCCCTAGTCAGCTGGTTCAACAACCCCTAGTCAGCTGGTTCAACAACCCCTAGTCAGCTGGTTCAACCCCTAGTCAGCTGGTTCAACCCCTAGTCAGCTGGTTCAACAACCCCTAGTCAGCTGGTTCAACAACCCCTAGTCAGCTGGTTCAACCCCTAGTCAGCTGGTTCAACCCCTAGTCAGCTGGTTCAACAACCCCTAGTCAGCTGGTTCAACAACCCATAGTCAGCTGGTTCAACAACCCCTAGTCACCTGGTTCAACAACCCCTAGTCACCTGGTTCAACAACCCCTAGTCAGCTGGTTCAACAACCCCTAGTCAGCTGGTTCAACAACCCCTAGTCAGCTGGTTCAACAACCCCTAGTCAGCTGGTTCAACAACCCCTAGTCAGCTGGTTCAACAACCCCTAGTCACCTGGTTCAACCCCTAGTCAGCTGGTTCAACCCCTAGTCAGCTGGTTCAACAACCCCTAGTCACCTGGTTCAACCCCTAGTCAGCTGGTTCAACCCCTAGTCAGCTGGTTCAACAACCCCTAGTCAGCTGGTTCAACAACCCCTAGTCAGCTGGTTCAACCCCTAGTCAGCTGGTTCAACCCCTAGTCAGCTGGTTCAACCCCTAGTCAGCTGGTTCAACAACCCCTAGTCAGCTGGTTCAACAACCCCTAGTCAGCTGGTTCAACAACCCCTAGTCAGCTGGTTCAACAACCCCTAGTCAGCTGGTTCAACAACCCCTAGTCAGCTGGTTCAACAACCCCTAGTCAGCTGGTTCAACAACCCCTAGTCAGCTGGTTCAACAACCCCTAGTCAGCTGGTTCAACAACCCCTAGTCAGCTGGTTCAACAACCCCTAGTCAGCTGGTTCAACAACCCCTAGTCAGCTGATTCAACCCCTAGTCAGCTGGTACAACCCCTAGTCAGCTGGTTCAACCCCTAGTCAGCTGGTTCAACCCCTAGTCAGTTGGACTAAATAGTTGACTTCTTGTCCTTATTTTGGTGACGTAAATTACAAGCACCCCAGAAGTCGGAATGGGTTCGCCTGATGGCGAGGGACACTGGTAATAGTGAAAGCTAATCCACATACAAAAATCAGTGCAATGCACAAGAAGTAGTAGCATGTGTGTGGACTAACCAAGTCAGTGAAGTCTAACAAGAAAACTACAACTCTGTGTAGCAGAGGAAAATCTATGATTGCATGTTTGGAGACAAGGGGAAACTGATTTATATTGCTGGTGTTGACAGTTGCAGAAATGATCTGTTTATAATCTTTGTTTCTTTTCATCTGCAGCTGTTTGCATCCGATGACCTCGATAATGAAGTGGACGAAATACTGCAGGAGTTTGAACACAAAGTCAGCAGACCTGTCCTACACACTGTCCAGTTTTACTAGCGACTCTCCTCCTCTTGCTGTCCTGTCTACTCAACCCTGATGGCTTTCACTGTCTTCTCTATGCGGTTGTGTGAGTGCTTCTTGCGTCTCCCCACATTTTGTGCGAGTGCTTCTTGCGTCTCCCCACATTTTGTGTGAGTGCTTCTTGTGTCTCCCCACATTTTGTGTGAGTGCTTCTTGTGTCTCCCCACATTTTGTGTGAGTGCTTCTTGTGCCTCCCCACATTTTGTGTGAGGGCTTCTTGTGTCTCCCCACATTGTAAATTGATGTCTCTTGATGAGATTATATATCGTGATGTTGATGATGAAAGAGCGGTTAATCAACAAGGACATAAAATTGGTGTTATTGTAGCTGTAGGTTGTTGCTTTTTTGTATGTTTGAATATTGTGTGAGAGAGTGATTAATGAATGTTGTATGAGATAGTGATTAATGAATGTTGTATGAGAGAGTGATTAATGAATGTTGTATGAGAGAGTGATTCATCAATAAAACATGATGTTATTGTAGCAGTAGATTGTTCCTCTTTTGTTTGTTTGAATGTTGTATAAGAGAGTGATTCATCAATAATAACATAATGTAATGTTATCATACCAGTAGACGGTTGCTTGGTTTGTTTGAAGTATATTTGAGAGAAAGTGATTAATAAATAATAACATAATACAATGTTATCCTAGCAGTAGAAGAGTTGCTGCTTTGGTTAGAGTGATGTATGGGAGATTGATTACTCAATAACATAATGCAATGTTATAGTAGTAGTGGTGGTAGTGGTTGTCGTAGTAGTAGTGGTGGTGGTAGTAGTAAAAGACGACTCGTTTGTTTGAATATTTTAGAAAGTGATTAATCATGAATAACAATGTTTGTTACCATATGCTGAGAGCATTAATTGAATGTTCTATAGAAGTAAACAAAGACCTACATCTTTGCTTTATTGACTACACAAAGGCTTTTGATAAAGGCTTACAGATCTACAAATTGATGTGATAGACATTAGACTTGTAAAAATCATATTGGAAACAAAAAGATTGATAATGAAGTAGGTCAGTATCAGCCTATTAAGAGGAATGTGTACTGTCCCCAGATCTTTTGTTCCCTATGCAGTAGAAATATTTTTAGAAGACATGAGAGGAATCACCATTTGGGGACATTAACATCCATAACATTAGATATGGAGATGATGCAGTTTTGATTGCAGACAATGAGGAGTATCTGCAACGTTTAGTAGATGCGGTTGTTGCACACAGTGAACAACTAGGGTTAGAATTAAATTGTAAGAAGACAGATTATGGTCGTCACTAAGAAGAAGGAAATACCACAATGTAAAATACAGGTTATTGAGAAGATTCTTAAACAAGTGAACCGGTACAACTATCTGGGAACAGTCATAAACATCTGATGGTAGGTGCTTTGAAGAGATTAGAACAAAAATTGCCATTTAATAGGTAGCCTTTTGCAATATAGAAAACATACGGACCATTAAAGAGATGTCAATTGCAATGAGAAAAAGAGAGTTGAGATGCTACATAGACCCTGTATTTTTATATGGATGTGAAGTGTGGACAATGAACAGACAAGCTGAAAAACATCTAATGGCTGTGCAAATGTGGTTTCTGAGGAAAATACAAAGAATACCATGGACAGACAGAAAAACCAATGAACAAGTCCTTCAAGAAACAGTGAAAACCATAAACTGATAGAGAAAGTAGACGTTGACAGTCAGAATAATTTGGACATGTTATTAGAAGAAATAAATGAGAGAACTTGGTGACAGTTGGCAAGATTGAGGGGAAAAGAACAAGGGGAAGGCAGAGAAGTAAATACTTGGATGGCTTGGCCATATGGTATGGCCGAGACATGAAAACAGAGCTGATCCATGACTTTGGTGATCATGTGAGATGGCAAAACATGACTGCCCATGCCTGTCGGCATGGCACATGATGATGATGATGAGAAGCTTTGCTTGTTTCTGTTAGGGTGTTAGAATGTTGTATGAGAGAGTGATTAATCGATAACAAGATTGATTGTTTGTTGCTACATTTGAGAGAGAATTTGTTGAATAATTACATAATGTGATGTTCTTGGGCAGTGAGAGGTTGCTTGCTTATTAATATGCTATTTGAGAGAAAGTGATTAATCAATAACAACCCAGGTTTATGGTCTGGTCTGCCCTGCCATGACATCTAGTCTTTAGTTTGCATTTTCCTCACCCTAGGGTAAGGCAACTTAATGTAACAACTTAAGGTAACAACTTAATATGATGTGATCATAATTGTAGAATGTTGCTTTTTTTGTTTGAAGTATATTTGAGAGTGATCATTCACTAATTATCTAATGTGATGTGGTGGTGGTGGTGGTTGAAGTGGTGCTTGTTGGTTTGAGTGATGTTTACAGATGGATTTAAATGTAAGAGGATCAACTCCATTGCCCAAGACTGTATCACATGGGGCTCATTCTCCTTCCGCTGACCAGCCCTGCCGAAAGTGTCACACAAGGCACGACTTCCATAGCTCCAGAACGACCCCTAGGGCTACCTTTGAAGTGTATGAAGGAGACCTCCATAGCTCCAACAACGACCCCTAGGGCTACATGTGAAGTGTATGGAGACCTCAGCTCTATATATGTGAAAATTGAAATTAATTGTAGTAATTTCTTTCATGTTTGACCTAGAAGAAAACCTTCATACTAACATGAAGACATGACAAAATAGACCATGAGTGTTGTTTGTCTCTTTGTAGCCGTGCTACTTCATGATGTAAATGAAACAATTGTACATGGAAAACAGTCTTTTTTCTGTATGTTATTCTGCATGATGTAAACTGTACAGATGGAATAAACTCTTTTTTTGTCTGGTCGACTCCTGGATTGTTCTTCTGGGCAGTGCCATGAGTCGAATAAGTGTATATAGAAGAAAGGAAGTAGTCTAAGGTAATTAACCCAGAATAATAGAGGAGAACGGAAGTTTCATCCCTTAATGCCATGACACAGTTATATAAGCAGAGGAAAGGGAGACAAAGCAAGAACACGGGAACAAGAGTTAGATTCACTTACCTAAGGTTATAGAGTGTGGTCGAGCATAGCTAAAACAAAAACATCTCGAGCGAAGTGTGACGCATGCATAAAGAGAGCGACCCGATGTTCAGCTGAGGAGTGTAAAAAATGTGAAAAGACACTCAGTGGCTCAGGGTCAGACGGTAAACACAGAAAATATGACCAGCAACCATTTTCCATGTTAAAGATTCAGTTTATTTGAAGTTTATCATCAGTTTATCTGACGTGACCATAGCAACCTGTACAACGCTAACTGGCCAGAATTTCAGGGCACGCAGGTGAAGCCTGCAACTTGATTCATAGGGACGTTGCGACACTTTATTATTGTGAGAACCCAGTGAATGTGTATAGGGAAGTGTTCAGATTCCGACACTTGTCAGTAGACTATACATTATTTTAGCAACGCTGTTTGTTAGTAATTAGATAGGGACCTTGACGACAGACGAGATTAAACTCAGGCCACCTCTGACATGCCACCATGACTTAGACAACTGGGAGTGTTGCGCATGAAGCTAGTGTCCCGTGTCCGTCTTGTCCCGCCCAAGCTGTCTGCAGTGTCTGGTGTTCATCTTGTGCCATCTACCGCCACATGTATCCTCCCGCCCAAGCTGTCTACAGTGTCCCGTGTCCATCTCCGTGCTGGTCGACCACTGCCCCTTCGCCCAGGAACCATACCTTCCAGTAATGTCTCTCCCAGCCACTGTGCCATTTATTATGTCAGAACTATTTCAGATTCCCAGACACAACAGTTTATGAGCCAGGGTTCTTCGTTGTCCAGACCTGGTGGCACGTCCATGTCTGTCTCCTACATGGTCCACTACAAACTGAACACTTTCCTGGAGCATTGAAGTTCACAAGCCCAGATTGTCTTCTGTTGTGATTGCGATATGGTTCATGACAGTTCCGTTATGTTGCCACAGGAAAGTTGCTTTACGGGCTCTTTCAGCAGTTAATAATTTCTGTCATTGAGTATGGGTTGGGGCTGCTGACAGTATTAAAGAGCGGACTTGAAAGGCTGAAGCGCATACATAATGCAGCCATGCGGGTGATCCTGGGGTACACAAAGGACACACTAAATGTATGCACGAGGCATATCCTGGCGCTACCAACAGTGACGGATAGGCATAGGGTCCCTCGAGCCAAATGGTACCCGAGAGTCGCTGGAGACTGGGATCACCCCTGCATCAAGTCATGGATATGGTCAAGGATCATAGACTGAGAAGAGACAGGTCCTGGATGGCACAGCAGAGATATCTATCAGCCAGGTGTGTGACGTAGAGAACATTAATCGTAAACAAGAGTGGGTAAAAGTACCGGAAGACACATCGAGTTGGCACAAGGTAATACTAACAGTGGGTCGTGAGTGCAAAGAATGTGCAGCAGGCCGCACAGTTCGAGGTAACAATGACTGATCCGGGGCAAAATACACCAAGGTGACATAGTGATCTACACCGATGGGTCAATGGTGATAAACAGACGTAGTCGCTGGGGTTTCGTTGCGAAGGCTAATGGACGATGCTTGAAAAGGGAGAATCTGGCATATGAGACTACGACCTCCAGCATGAGAATGGAGGTGGAAGCAGTTACGGCAGCCTTCCAATGATTGGAGGAGACCGCTGCAACACATTGTTCTCATTACAGACTCAAGGAGTATGCTTAGTGAGATGGAGAAAGGAACGCTTCGTGTGGAATGGCTCACCTCACTTCAGAGGTCACAGATTGTGAGAATTGTATGGATTTTTATTTTGTCATGGCCATGTGGGAGAGCGGGGGAATGAACATACTGATAGGCTGGCAGGGAATGCACCTCTTGGTGGTAGATTACTTATGGACAAGGGGAAGTGGTCAGGCGCACGTGGGACCAAATAGAGAAAGTGGGAGAACAGACTGAGAACCCGTATTGGAGAGGGTGATATGGAATTAGGAATGAGGAAATTAGAAGACGACTAGGTCTGAAACCAGTCATGTACTTCTTTAAACAACAGAGTAAATGTTGGCCACCGCACAAGAATGCCCTCGTACCATCTGCCACAAAAAGCCACACTAAAGAAATAGAATGGATACAGAGCAAGGGGAAGACCACATGGAAGATGGAGTTATGGTACCAAGAACAACATTAGAGAATTAAATACCACCTTAGAAAGAGGGCATACCAGCTGTCATCTCTCTCTCTCTCTCTCTCTCTCTCTCTCTCTCTCTCTCTCTCTCTCTCTCTCTCTCTCTCTCTCTCCACACCCCAACACTTCACTGAGGTAAATGAAGGCATAGAAGAAGAAGAAGAAATCAGATCAAATCAAATCAAATCAACTTTATTTTAAAAGGGTCACAAATTGGGCACGTAGGCCTGTCTTACATTCGGCCCTTCTAATCACTCATCTTTCGTCCATCAAGAAAATTATACATTCACATAGGAAGAAAAAAAAACACTGTGAAATGAATGTTGTAAACATAAACAAGGCTAATTACCATGTTATGAGGCCCTTGGTAATATGCCTTGTTTATGTTTACAACATTCATTTCACAATGTTTTTATTTTCTTCCTATGTAAATGTATAATGCTCGTGATGGACGAAAGATGAGTGATTGGAAGGGCCGAATGTAAGGAGGAGGAGGAGGAGGATGATGATGATGATGATAATAATAATAATAATAATGCTGGTTGTCTTAACACCGTGAGAGTTATACTTGTGATTTTGTCGTAAATCTCCCCATTCCCCGACCAGCCGATAACTTCTATTACCGTGTGTATAACAATATCTGCCGGCTTCCTGGCCTAGAGGTTAGCGACTTTTCTCCGTAATCTCGTATACTCTCGTAGGTAACGTGGCGACGGTGAGAATCAGCAGTGGTTCGAATCGCGTCGGTAACTTACGGGGTATGTGAGCCGGCAGCTCAGAAAGCAATGGCAAACTACTGAGCGTAATCTTGCCAAGAAATCAACAATCAGCTGAAAGATGCTGATGTTGACAGCAATGTCCTGTAAAGGATATGCAAACAATTTTTTAATAACTATATCTACAGAGCTTTCCTATTACAGCGTGTCCATTCACTCCGACTGATTTCAGATTGATTTTATTTCCGTTTTCAAAATATTATAAGGCATATGTCCTGCATCTGCTGCCATCATGTGTCAATGATCTATTACACCGTGAATCCATGTATGATGTGATCTTCCACTCCTCAGCTTCCCAGTTACGCATCCTTTCATAATGATCTCCAGAAATGCATGTCTTTGTGCACGCCCACAAAATGTCATTTTGCTCACTTATTTTTGTTTTAACAAAATTTTTTTTTTTTTTAATTTGTTATTGAGCCGCTGCTGGATTGATCTGTTTACTACCTGATAATTACATCCCTCACATACTGCTTTCATTTTAGTAATCATCTTAAAACAGTAATTCATCATCAGATTTCTTGTCTGTTTTTACTGTTTCCTTTTTGTGACACTTACGTTTAAATATTGAGCACAACCCACTACTGGCAACGCTGATCGCATTCTGGTATGAACCTAAGCCTATCCACGTCAATGTGGAAGCACTATACTCGAGTTTCGCTCTCGTTTGAGCTCGTCAGTAGTGCATATCCTTGACCGGATCCAGAAACAAGCCCCGGATCACTGGCGTGTGAAGCGGGTGTGTAACCACGCGGCACACGCTGGACACAGCCAATTTATCATAACGGAATACCACAACGTCACCCATCGTAGGCTATGCTCAAGTTTCCTCAACATCGTAGGCTATGCTCAAGTATTTCCCAAGTTTCAAGAACACTTAAGTTTCCCAATTTGCGATATTGTGGTTTCCCTGTTTTTGACACTGTCGGTTTCTTGTTTTGTGACCCCTATAGCTTCCCCGCTTTGCATAGTTTTCCCCAGTTGTAATTGTCAAGTGGAAAATAAATAGACTAAGATATTGCTAGTTGTATCCCTATTGGGATGGATCATTTTTATGCCCCGACTGCAATTTCTATACTGAGCTCGTTGCACAAATTATAATATTTATGCCCCGACTGCAATTTCTATAGTGAGCTCGTTGCACAAATTATAATAGTTATGCCCCGACTGCAATTTATATAGTGAACACGTTGCGCAAACAATCATATTTATGCTCGAACCACTTCATGTAGAATGAGCACGTTGCGCAAATGAACATATTTATACCCCAACTGCTTCTTCTTTTGTGAGCACGTTACGCAATTACTCATATTTATGAGCCGACTGCCTCTTCTATAGTGAGCACGTTGCGCAAATGATCATATTTATGCCCCAACAGCCTCTTCTATAGTGAGCACGTTGCTCAAATGATCATATTTATGCCCCGACTGCTTCTTCAATAGTGAGAACGTTGCGCAAATGATCATATGTATGCCTAAACTAACTGTTCTATAGTGAGCACGTTGCGCAAATGATCATATTTATGCCCCCCCCCCCCCCACTTCTTCTTCGATAGTGAGCACAATAAACACAGGGAGCACAATAAACACAGGGAGCACAATAAACACAGGAAGCACAATACACACAGGGAGCACAATGCACACAGGAAGCACAATACACACAGGGAGCACAATGCACACAGGGAGCACAATACACACAGGGAGAACAATAAGCACAGGGAGCACAATAAGCACAGGGAGAACAATAAGCACAGGGAGCACAATAAACACAGGGAGCACAATACACACAGGGAGCACAATACACACAGGGAGCACAATACACACAGGGAGCACAATTCACACGGGGAGCACAATTCACACAGGGAGCACAATTCACACAGGGAGCACAATAAACACAGGAAGAGCAAAACACACACAGGGAGCACAATACACAGGGAGCACTATACACACAGGGAGCACAATACACAGGGAGCACTATACAGACAGGGAGCACAATACACACAGGGAGCACTATACAGACAGGGAGCACAATACAGACAGGGAGCAGAATACACACAAGGAGCACTATACACAAAGGGAGCACAATAAACACAGGGAGCTCAATAAACACAGGGAGCACAATACACACAGGGAGCACAATAAACATAGGAAGCGCAACACACACACAGGGAGCACAATAAACACAGGGAGCACAATAAACACAGGGAGCACAATACACACAGGGAGCTCAATACACACAAGGAGCACAATACACACAGGGAGCACATAACACATAGGGAGCACAATACACACAGAGAGCACACTACACACAGAGAGCACAATACACACAGGGAGCACAATACACATAGGCAGCACAATACACACAAGGAGCACAATACACACAGGGAGCACAATACACATAGGCAGCACAATACACATAGGGAGCACAATAAACACAGGGAGCACAATACACACGGAGAATAATACACACAGGGAGCACAATACACACAGGGAGAATAATACACACAGGGAGCACAATACACACAGGGAGAATAATACACACAAGGAACAAAATACACAGAGAGCACACTACACATAGAGAGCACAATACGAGAGCACAATACACATAGGGAGCACAATACACACAGGCAGCACACTACACACAAGGAACACAATACACACAAGGAACACAATACACACAAGGAACACAATACACATAGGGAGCACAATACACACAAGGAACACAATACACATAGGCAGCACAATACACAGAGAGCACACTACACACAAGGAACACAATACTCAGAGAGCACACTACACATAGAGAGCACAATACACAGAGAGCACACTACACACAAGGAACACAATACACACAAGGAACACAATACACACAGGGAGCACAATACACACAAGGAACACAAGGAACACAATACACACAAGGAGCACAATACACATAGGGAGCACAATACACACAGATAGCACAATACACACAGAGAGCACAATACACATAGAGAGCACAATACACATAGAGAGCACAATACACAGAGAACACAATACACATAGGGAGCACAATACACATAGGGAGCACAATACACATAGGGAGCACAATACACACAGGGAGCACAATACACATAGAGAGCACAATACACATAGAGAGCACAATACACATAGAGAGCGCAATACACACAGGGAGCACAATACACATAGAGAGCACAATACACATCGGGAGCACAATACACACAGGGAGCACAATACACACAGGGAGCACAATACACACAGGGAGCACAATACACATAGGGAGCACAATACACATAGGGAGCACAATACACATAGAGAGCACAATACACATAGAGAGCACAATACACACATGGAGCACAATACACATAGGGAGCACAATACACATAGAGAGCACAATACACATAGAGAGCACAATACACAGAGAACACAATACACATAGGGAGCACAATACACATAGGGAGCACAATACACACAGGGAGCACAATACACATAGGGAGCACAATACACATAGAGAGCACAATACACATAGAGAGCACAATACACATAGAGAGCACAATACACATAGAGAGCGCAATACACACAGGGAGCACAATACACATACAGAGCACAATACACATCGGGAGCACAATACACACAGGGAGCACAATACACACAGAGAGCACAATACACATAGAGAGCACAATACACATAGAGAGAATAATACACATAGAGAGCATAATACACATAGAGAGCACAATACACATAGAGAGCGCAATACACACAGGGAGCACAATACACACAGAGAGCACAATACACATCGGGAGCACAATACACACAGGGAGCACAATACACACAGGGAGCACAATACACACAGGGAGCACAATACACATAGAGAGCACAATACACATAGGGAGCACAATACACATAGAGAGCAAAATACACATAGAGAGCGCAATACACACAGGGAGCACAATACACAGAGAGCACAATACACATAGAGAGCACAATACGAGAGCACAATATACACAGGGAGCACAATACACACAGGGAGCACAATACACATAGAAAGCACAATACACACAAGGAACACAATACACAGAGAGCACAATACACACAGAGAGCACAATACGAGAGCACAATACACATAGGGAGCACAATACACACAGGGAGCACAATACACATAGAGAGCACAATACACACAGGGAGCACAATACACATAGAGAGCACAATACACACAGGGAGCACAATACACATAGAGAGCACAATACACACAGGGAGCACAATACACATAGGGAGCACAATACACATAGAGAGCACAATACACATAGAGAGCACAATACACATAGAGAGCACAATACACATAGAGAGCGCAATACACACAGGGAGCACAATACACATAGAGAGCACAATACACATCGGGAGCACAATACACACAGGGAGCACAATACACACAGAGAGCACAATACACATAGAGAGCACAATACACATAGAGAGCACAATACACATAGAGAGCATAATACACATAGAGAGCATAATACACATAGAGAGCACAATACACATAGAGAGCGCAATACACACAGGGAGCACAATACACACAGAGAGCACAATACACATCGGGAGCACAATACACACAGGGAGCACAATACACACAGGGAGCACAATACACACAGGGAGCACAATACACATAGAGAGCACAATACACATAGGGAGCACAATACACATAGAGAGCAAAATACACATAGAGAGCGCAATACACACAGGGAGCACAATACACAGAGAGCACAATACACATAGAGAGCACAATACGAGAGCACAATATACACAGGGAGCACAATACACACAGGGAGCACAATACACATAGAAAGCACAATACACACAAGGAACACAATACACAGAGAGCACAATACACACAGAGAGCACAATACGAGAGCACAATATACATAGGGAGCACAATACACACAGGGAGCACAATACACACAGGGAGCACAATACACATAGAGAGCACAATACACACAGGGAGCACAATACACATAGAGAGCACAATACACACAGGGAGCACAATACACATAGAGAGCACAATACACACAGGGAGCACAATACACACAGAGAGCACAATACACACAGAGAGCACAATACACATAGAGAGCACAATACACATAGAGAGCACAATACACACAGAGAGCACAATACGAGAGCACAATACACATAGGGAGCACAATACACATAGAGAGCACAATACACACAGGGAGCACAATACACACATAGAGCACAATACACACAGGGAGCACAATACACACAGAGAGCACAATACACACAGAGAGCACAATACACACAGGGAGCACAATACACATAGAGAGCACAATACACACAGAGAGCACAATACGAGAGCACAATACACATAGGGAGCACAATACACATAGAGAGCACAATACACACAGGGAGCACAATACACATAGAGAGCACAATACACACAGGGAGCACAATACACATAGAGAGCACAATACACACAGGGAGCACAATACACACAGGGAGCACAATACACATAGAGAGCAAAATACACATAGGGAGCACAATACACATAGAGAGCACAATACACACAAGGAACACAATACACAGAGAGCACAATACACACAGAGAGCACAATACGAGAGCACAATACACATAGGGAGCACAATACACACAGGGAGCACAATAAACATAGAGAGCACAATACACACAAGGAACACAACACACAGAGAGCACACTATACTCAGAGAGCACACTACACATCGAGAGCACAATATACACAGGGAGCACAATACACACAGGGAGCACAATACACACAGGGAGCACAATACACATAGGGAGCACAATACACACACAGAACACAATACACAGAGAGCACAATACACACAGAGAGCACAATACGAGAGCACAATACACATAGGGAGCTCAATACACACAGGGAGCACAATACACACAAGGAACACAATACACATAGGGAGCACAATACACACAGGGAGCACAATACACATAGGGAGCACAATACACACAGGGAGCACACTACACATAGAGAGCACATTACACATAGGGAGCACAATACACACAAGGAACACAATACACAGAGGGAGCACAATACACACAGGGAGCACAATACACACAGGGAGCACAATACACACAAGGAACACAATACACATAGGGAGCACAATACACAGAGAGCACACTACACATAGAGAGCACAATACGAGAGCACAATACACATAGGGAGCACAATAAACACAGGGAGCACAATACACACAGGGAGCACAATACACACAGGGAGCACAATACACACAAGGAGCACAATACACACAGGGAGCACAATACACACAGGGAGCACAATACACACAGGGAGCACAATACACACAAGGAACACAATACACATAAGGAGCACAATACACACAAGGAGCACAATACACAGAGAGCACAATAAACACAAGGAGCACAATATTCACAAGGAACACAATACATACAGGGAGAACAATACACACATCGAGCACAATACACAGAGAACACAATACACAGGGAGCACAATACACAGGGAGCACAATACACACAGGGAGCACAATACACAGGGAGCACAATACACAGAGAGCACAATACACACAAGGAGCACAATACACATAGGGAGCACAATACACAGGGAGCACAATAAATCAATTCAAATCAAATCAAATCGACTATATTAGGGTCACAAATTGGGCACACAGGCCCATCTTACATTCGGCCCTTCCAATCACTCGTCTTTCATTCATCAATAGCATTATACATTTACATAGGAAGAAAAATAAATATTCTGAAATGAATGTAAACATAAATAAGGCAAATTACCATGTTATGAGGCCCATCTCCCACGTACCCACACATCACCCCACCCACACACACACACCCCCACCTGCCCACACAGACACACTCCAAGGGACACATACATACCCCACAAACCGACCCATCCCCCTCCCGCACATCCCCCAGCCACACTCCCCTCACCTGTTCCCCAAACCAAAACACACTCACCACCCACAAACATTCCCCCACCAACCCACATATCCCACCCACACATCCTCTCCCCATCCACACCTCAAACCACCCATCCCCCAGCCACATCTCCATTGATCACATATTTCCCACCCACGCACACAATCCCCCCCTCCCCCCCACACACACATCTCCCTAACTAACCATACATCCCCAATCCACTCACACACACACAACCCACCACCCACCCATACATGCCTTAGCCCAATCCCCCACCCACACATCACATACATCCTCTACCACGCAATATTCCCAACCCACGCACCGCACACACACATATCCCTCACCAACACATCCCACATACCACCACACATCCCCACCTACACACCACACACATATCCCCCACCCACATACCACACAATATTCCCACCCACACCCACACAGATACCCTTACCCATCCACCCCACATAACCCCACCCACACACCACAAAAATCACCCATCCACACACACATACCTCACCCACACAATATCCCTAACCAACACACCACACACCTCTTCCCACCCACACACGCATTCCCTACCCGTCCACCAACACACACTCACTCATGCACACATCCTCCACTACGCACCCACACACCCACCCCCAACCAAACATATCTCGATCCCAATACCCCTACCCACACTTATCCTCCACCCACTCATGCATCCCACCCCGACACATGCACATCCCTCACCCACCTACACATCCCTAAGCCACTAACACACCCCCACCCACACATTCCCCATCCACGCACACATCTCCCACCCACACACGCCCACATACTTCCCCCAACCACCACACATCCCCTACTCACCCACACATATACCCCACCCATCAAACACATTCCCCACCCACACACATATCCTCACCCATACCACCACACCCCCACCCACACACACATCCCCCACCAACACACCGCACACATATCTCAAACCCACACACCATACACTTCTCCCCACACGCCCTTGAATCCCCAATCCACCCAACACAATCCCCTACCCACACAACCCTGCCACCCACACATACTTCCTCAAACCACCCACACATCTCCACCCACATAAACACACACACCCCACACCCATATCCTCCACCCATACACACATCCCCCACACCCATTCCCACACCCCTACTTTCACCCCCACACATCCATCCACACATCCCACCAACACCCACAAATATCACTACCCACAAAAACCCACACACCCCAACCCATCCAAACGCATACCCCCACCCACATATCCCCACACTCACACACATCCTCCACACACACTCACACCTCCTCACATACAAAATGTCTCACGTTAGCATTGAAACTAGTATGAACAAACTCCCACACTTTACTCACACACATACACTGACAATTGTCATGAGCAGTCTCATAAAAATGTTAAACATGGAGAAAAATGTGTACATAAAAAGTATGTGACGTAAACATAGTGATGCTCCCACACAAAGAGATACACACAGAGAAGGCACACACACACACACACACACACATACATTCACTCTCATGCTCACTCATTCTGTCTCTCATTCACACTCACTGACTCTCTCACTCAAACTACAGTAATGAACATGAGTTTATATTATACATGATAAAATCAAATGGTATTTACCTGATAATATGACAGATGAGAATACACAAACATACGGATTCGCGTGTTACATAACATGCGTGTTACATGACATGCATCTGCTCAGCTCTCTCTCTCTCTCTGTATTCTTTCATATACACACACTCACACGCATGCGCGCGCTCACACACACACACACACACTAACACATCAACTCTCGCACTGTCTCACTCTCACACACAATCCTTCACACACACACTCACTCTCTCAATCACACTCTCTCACACATACGCATGAACGCATGCACACACTCCCTCACTCACTCTCACACATACACGTACGAATGCATGCACTGACACATTCCCCTACCATTTCTCGCTCAATCACTCTCTCCACACACATGCACGCACACACACATTCACTCTCTCTGACACCCACTTTCTCTCTCTCTCTCTCTCTCTCGCTCCCACACGCACACACATATATAGTGAACAATTATAGTTAAACAATTATAATGAACGATTATAATGAACAATTATACCAGTAAATGAATTATGGTGGCATATAGTCGGTATGGATTAAGTATTGAAAGAGTTTTCGGTTAAATGTGTAGGGACTAATTGGAGTTTTCAGATCTGGAGGCAGATCATTCCATAAGTGAGCACCAGAATAGGCGAAACATGTTTTGTATAGGTCCAATCTAGGCTTTGAGACATGTAACAAATTTAGGCGCTTGCTGTTCATTGCATTAGATTGAATCAGCGACAGAAGATACTCTGGGGTATTTTGAGATATAATTTTGTTCACTAATTTGGCTTTGTTGAAAAGGAAGCGCTTTTGAAGTGGTAGAAGTCTTAGATGACTGTACAAATTATTACTTTCAACGTGCTTAATGTCAGAAACCAGACGAATAGCACGGTTTTGTAGAGAACATAGTCGTTTTAAATTAGATTTAGGGCAACCATCCCAAACTGTGGAACAGTAATCGAGATGTGATTGGATATAGCATGTATAGAATATTTTTCGTGTGCTTTCGTCCAGGAAGTGCTGAATTTTAGCAAGTTGGTAAACTTTTTGTGCTATTTTCTTGGTAAGAACGTGAACATGAGAGCTCCAGCTCAAATGGCTGTCAATTAAAAGACCTAGTGTTTTATGTTCAGTCACATTAACTATAGGTAACGTGCCAATGCGGAGTTCGAGCGGTGATCCAGTTATGGCTAGTGTCTGTAGTTTTTGTCTGGTCGTTATTAGCATGGATTTGGTTTTGTCGATGTTAATTTGCATGCGGTTTTCATTGCTCCATCTAGTAAGATTATCGAGTTCCTTTTGTAAAGAATTCTCTAATTCACTACGGTTTTCTTGACTAGTATATATAGTACAGTCGTCTGCAAATAGATCACAAGTTGTATTGATATATAAAGGAAGATCATTAATATAAACTGCAAAAAGCAGCGGACCTAGTATTGAGCCCTGAGGCACACCAATATTCAACTGTGTGGGTCTTGATAGACAGTTGTTGAAGGACACGACTTGTTGTCTGTCGGATAGAAATGACGTAATTATGTTCACCATGTTGGTACTTATCTTCATTTGTTTTAGTTTTCTAATTAAAATATCGTGATCTACCATATCAATACACACAGGGAGCACAATACACACAGGGAGCACAATACACACAAGCAGCACAATACACACAGGGAGCACAATACACACAGGCAGCACAATACACACAGGCAGCACAATACACACAGGGAGCACAATACACACAGGGAGCACAATACACACAGGCAGCACAATACACACAGGCAGCACAATACACACAAGGAACACAATACACATAAGGAGCACAATACACACAAGGAGCACAATACACAGAGAGCACAATAAACACAAGGAGCACAATATTCACAAGGAACACAATACATACAGGGAGCACAATACACACAGGGAGAACAATACACACATCGAGCACAATACACAGAGAACACAATACACAGGGAGCACAATACACAGGGAGCACAATACACACAGGGAGCACAATACACAGGGAGCACAATACACAGAGAGCACAATACACACAAGGAGCACAATACACATAGGGAGCACAATACACAGGGAGCACAATAAATCAATTCAAATCAAATCAAATCGACTATATTAGGGTCACAAATTGGGCACACAGGCCCATCTTACATTCGGCCCTTCCAATCACTCGTCTTTCATTCATCAATAGCATTATACATTTACATAGGAAGAAAAATAAATATTCTGAAATGAATGTAAACATAAATAAGGCAAATTACCATGTTATGAGGCCCATCTCCCACGTACCCACACATCACCCCACCCACACACACACACCCCCACCTGCCCACACAGACACACTCCAAGGGACACATACATACCCCACAAACCGACCCATCCCCCTCCTGCACATCCCCCAGCCACACTCCCCTCACCTGTTCCCCAAACCAAAACACACTCGCCACCCACAAACATTCCCCCACCAACCCACATATCCCACCCACACATCCTCTCCCCATCCACACCTCAAACCACCCATCCCCCAGCCACATCTCCATTGACCACATATTTCCCACCCACGCACACAATCCCCCCCTCCCCCCCCCCCCCCCCACACACACATCTCCCTAACTACCCATACATCCCCAATCCACTCACACACACACAACCCACCACCCACCCATACATGCCTTAGCCCAAAACCCCACCCACACATCACATACATCCTCTACCACGCAATATTCCCAACCCACGCACCGCACACACACATATCCCTCACCAACACATCCCACATACCACCACACATCCCCACCTACACACCACACACATATCCCCCACCCACACAATATTCCCACCCACACCCACACAGATACCCTTACCCATCCACCCCACATAACCCCACCCACACACCACAAAAATCACCCATCCACACACACATACCTCACCCACACAATATCCCTAACCAACACACCACACACCTCTTCCCACCCACACACGCATTCCCTACCCGTCCACCAACACACACTCACTCATGCACACATCCTCCACTACGCACCCACACACCCACCCCCAACCAAACATATCTCGATCCCAATACCCCTACCCACACTTATCCTCCACCCACTCATGCATCCCACCCCGACACATGCACATCCCTCACCCACCTACACATCCCTAAGCCACTAACACACCCCCACCCACACATTCCCCATCCACGCACACATCTCCCACCCACACACGCCCACATACTTCCCCCAACCACCACACATCCCCTACTCACCCACACATATACCCCACCCATACACACATTCCCCGCACCCATCAAACACATCCCCCACACCACACACTATCCCCCCACCCACACACATATCCTCACCCATACCACCACACCCCCACCCACACACACATCCCCCACCAACACACCGCACACATATCTCAAACCCACACACCATACACTTCTCCCCACACGCCCTTGAATCCCCAATTCACCCAACACAATCCCCTACCCACACAACCCTGCCACCCACACATACTTCCTCAAACCACCCACACATCTCCACCCACATAAACACACACACCCCACACCCATATCCTCCACCCATACACACATCCCCCACACCCATTCCCACACCCCTACTTTCACCCCCACACATCCATCCACACATCCCACCAACACCCACAAATATCACTACCCACAAAAACCCACACACCCCAACCCATCCAAACGCATACCCCCACCCACATATCCCCACACTCACACACATCCTCCACACACACTCACACCTCCTCACATACAAAATGTCTCACGTTAGCATTGAAACTAGTATGAACAAACTCCCACACTTTACTCACACACATACACTGACAATTGTCATGAGCAGTCTCATAAAAATGTTAAACATGGAGAAAAATGTGTACATAAAAAGTATGTGACGTAAACATAGTGATGCTCCCACACAAAGAGATACACACAGAGAAGGCACACACACACACACACACACACACACACATACATTCACTCTCATGCTCACTCATTCTGTCTCTCATTCACACTCACTGACTCTCTCACTCAAACTACAGTAATGAACATGAGTTTATATTATACATGATAAAATCAAATGGTATTTACCTGATAATATGACAGATGAGAATACACAAACATACGGATTCGCGTGTTACATAACATGCGTGTTACATGACATGCATCTGCTCAGCTCTCTCTCTCTCTCTCTGTGTATTCTTTCATATACACACACTCACACGCATGTGCGCGCTCACACACACACACACACACACTAACACATCAACTCTCGCACTGTCTCACTCTCACACACAATCCTTCACACACACACTCACTCTCTCAATCACACTCTCTCACACATACACATACGCATGAACGCATGCACACACTCCCTCACTCACTCTCACACATACACGTACGAATGCATGCACTGACACATTCCCCTACCATTTCTCGCTCAATCACTCTCTCCACACACATGCACGCACACACATTCACTCTCTCTGACACCCACTTTCTCTCTCTCTCGCTCCCACACGCACACACATATATAGTGAACAATTATAGTTAAACAATTATAATGAACGATTATAATGAACAATTATACCAGTAAATGAATTATGGTGGCATATAGTCGGTATGGATTAAGTATTGAAAGAGTTTTCGGTTAAATGTGTAGAGACTAATTGGAGTTTTCAGATCTGGAGGCAGATCATTCCATAAGTGAGCACCAGAATAGGCGAAACATGTTTTGTATAGGTCCAATCTAGGCTTTGAGACATGTAACAAATTTAGGCGCTTGCTGTTCATTGCATTAGATTGAATCAGCGACAGAAGATACTCTGGGGTATTTTGAGATATAATTTTGTTCACTAATTTGGCTTTGTTGAAAAGGAAGCGCTTTTGAAGTGGTAGAAGTCTTAGATGACTGTACAAATTATTACTTTCAACGTGCTTTATGTCAGAAACCAGACGAATAGCACGGTTTTGTAGAGAACATAGTCGTTTTAAATTAGATTTAGGGCAACCATCCCAAACTGTGGAACAGTAATCGAGATGTGATTGGATATAGCATGTATAGAATATTTTTCGTGTGCTTTCGTCCAGGAAGTGCTGAATTTTAGCAAGTTGGTAAACTTTTTGTGCTATTTTCTTGGTAAGAACGTGAACATGAGAGCTCCAGCTCAAATGGCTGTCAATTAAAAGACCTAGTGTTTTATGTTCAGTCACATTAACTATAGGTAACGTGCCCATGCGGAGTTCGAGCGGTGATCCAGTTATGGCTAGTGTCTGTAGTTTTTGTCTGGTCGTTATTAGCATGGATTTGGTTTTGTCGATGTTAATTTGCATGCGGTTTTCATTGCTCCATCTAGTAAGATTATCGAGTTCCTTTTGTAAAGAATTCTCTAATTCACTACGGTTTTCTTGACTAGTATATATAGTACAGTCGTCTGCAAATAGATCACAAGTTGTATTGATATATAAAGGAAGATCATTAATATAAACTGCAAAAAGCAGCGGACCTAGTATTGAGCCCTGAGGCACACCAATATTCAACTGTGTGGGTCTTGATAGACAGTTGTTGAAGGACACGACTTGTTGTCTGTCGGATAGAAATGACGTAATTATGTTCACCATGTTGGTACTTATCTTCATTTGTTTTAGTTTTCTAATTAAAATATTGTGATCTACCATATCAATACACACAGGGAGCACAATACACACAGGGAGCACAATACACACAAGCAGCACAATACACACAGGGAGCACAATACACACAGGCAGCACAATACACACAGGCAGCACAATACACACAGGCAGCACAATACACACAGGGAGCACAATACACACAGGCAGCACAATACACACAGGCAGCACAATACACACAGGGAGCACAATACACACAAGCAGCACAATACACACAAGCAGCACAATACACACAAGCAGCACAATACACACAGGGAGCACAATACACACAAGCAGCACAATACACACAGGGAGCACAATACACACAGGGAGCACAATACACACAAGGAGAAGAATGCAGGCAAGCAGCACAATCTCCACACACAAAACAATGGCACCTGAAGTCCCAACAACCTAGTAAAACGACCTGTCAATGCATTCTAATGTGCCCAACATTCCACAACAACAACAACAACAAAAGAACAGAACAGCCTCTGCCAGTGTACACACATGAATAAGCCACTTTCATATGTTCTTTATTGTCATAATTTGGTGTACATATAGACATCTGTGGACAGCTTCACAAGCAGCAAATGTACACACATATGGGGTCGAATTTACAAGCAAAATGTACACATACTGGCCAGACAACATACCCACATGTTCTTTATTGTCATAATTTGGTGTACATATAGACATCTGTGGACAGCTTCACAAGCAGCAAATGTACACACATATGGGGTCGAATTTACAAGCAAAATGTACACATACTGGCCTGACAACATACCCACATGTTCAGTTTATCAGCATGTTGGCTTGTTGTTCTCTCCACCTCATGAGTTGCATGATAAGGCAGACGCAGTCGAGGATCATTTGGGATAGTGTGTATAGTGATAGATAGATCATCATGGTCTGGAGAGAATGGTGCTGCAGGTAGTGACCAGAGGATCTGGCCGACACTCAGGACTCCGAGGATAGGCCAGACGGACACATAATCAGATGGCTCCTGGTACCATCACCATTGGGACTTTTCACTGGCTGATGCAGATGAGGACGAAGGACATGTGGGAATGACCCAGGTGCTGCGACTCAACTCTGCCTCATGAGCTAAGAGATCTACTATAACAGACAGTCTGTTTCCACCAGGTCACAATGTCCAACAATAGTCATTCAACTCTGCCTCATGAGCTAAGAGATCTACTATAACAGACAGTCTGTTTCCACCAGGTTACAATGTTCAACACTAGTCATTCAACTCTGCCTCATGAGCTAAGAGATCTACTATAACAGACAGTCTGTTTCCACCATGTCACAATGTCCAACAATAGTCATTCAACTCTGCCTCATGAGCTAAGAGATCTACTATAACAGACAGTCTGTTTCCACCAGGTTACAATGTCCAACAATAGTCATTCAACTCTGCCTCATGAGCTAAGAGATCTACTATAAAAGACAGTCTGTTTCCACCAGGTTACAATGTCCAACAATAGTCATTTAACTCTGCCTCATATCAGATCTATAAAAGACAGTCTGTTTCCACCAGGTTACAATGTTCAACACTAGTCATTCAACTCTGCCTCATGAGCTATCAGATCTATAAAAGACAGTCTGTTTTCACCAGGTCACAATGTCCAACAATAGCCATTCAACTCTGCCCCATGAGCTATCAGATCTACTATAACAGACAGTCTGCTTTCACCAGGTTACAATGTCCAACAATAGTCATTCAACTCTGCCTCATGAGCTATCAGATCTACTATAAAAGACAGTCTGTTTCCACCAGGTCACTATGTCCAACAATAGTCATTCAACTCTGCCTCATGAGCTATCAGATCTACTATAAAAGACAGTCTGTTTCCATCATGTCACAATGTCCAACAACAGTCATTCAGTCAGTCAAAGATCTTTCGACATGCCTTCGGGTTCACTGGTCATATGGTGTTAGATCCACATTTCTGTAATAAATTCCATTAGACTGGATATGCCAGGAAGGTCACCCGATCAACAAATGCCTGAAGAAGTCGGATGTGTCGGCCAAAAGGTGCAAATATCACAGCTCTGCTGTAAACAGGTACAATGCAAATATATCTAAAATAACATTCCGGACCAACGCAGAAGAAGAAGACTGGGGATGTAGTTTAAACCCCACCACCTGGCCCTTTTGTTATATGCGATACTTAATTATTACTGTGATACCAGACGTCACAAGTAAGCACATCCACCTCTTCTTTTGCCCTCCGCCATCGTCAGAGAGCATTAATTATTATTGTGATCCCAGACGTCACAGGTAACCACATCCACCTCTTCTTTTTCCGCTCCGCCATCATCAGAGACGTATGTATAAAGATTACCAGCCGAGATAATCTAGTCTACCCAACTGCTTCATGACCCAGTAAACCAGCCTAATCTCTGACAAAACTGAGGGTGAGTGTGTATTAAACTATTATTTTATATATATATGGTCAAAAATAATTATGCACCGTCGCAATTAAATTCCGATATCTGGAAACCTCTGTTTCCAATAATGAGTTTATTTATGCTCCACGTTGAGATTCTCTGACAGGGGAAGAGAAATTGGGATTTTGTACATGCCTTATATGTACCTTATATTTGGAATAAGCACAAAGATGATTATGACGTACATTTTTGGGGATAAAATGGTATATATATAAATTTAACGATTTCGACTATGTATAAAATTGGAAAATTAAGACAGACGACTGCCTGAATGTAGTGGTAGAATAAGAAGTGACAACATGTGGAACGTCATTCTCACATGCAGGCAGCATTAACTAGACGATAAAAACCTGAATAAAATAAAACCTGATAACAACCTCGCACTGACAATCCTCAACAGCAGGTCGGTGTACAACTCTTCCGCAGGCAGCCCATAACAAGTCTGCAATACTGAGAGAAGGTCAAGAAACTGACTTACGTAGAATAGGCACAACTAGGTCAGGAGCTCTGGATTTCACCAATGCCCTACACATGGACACAATATGAACATAATGCCCGAGAAACCAATCTTCTGTTAATTATAATAATGACATACTTGGTACACATCAAATGTGGGGGTTTTCCAGTGACCTTGTGATTCCCAGGTTGAACCAGCCTAAAATGAGTAGCCGGAGAACTCCTGGGAAGTACAGATGAGTCTACAAATATGGAGGGTGCACCATGTGTCAAAGATGCTTCGGGGCATGAAATGGTTTCACTGTCTTTACATTTACTTAAAATGAAATAGACAGTTTTCACAGGTTATGAGACAAAAACAGTGGGCATGCTAGCAAAGTTGATAGGGAGCTACACTGGTGATGTCATGAGCATGGTCGGACATGGGTTTGGCACCTGAGCTCGATGCTGGTTTAGTCAGAGAAATATTGGTCACCTATTCCCTCATACATTCAGGTGTTATTTACCAGATCCTGCCTACATCATCCTCCACTGTGAGTGTCAATCTGTGAACCAATGTTGCCTTCACAGCACACTTAACTATACCAGCTCTGCGTGTCCCACTACATGTGTGTGTGTGTGTGTGTACACCAGTCTGTCTGGTCTAGTCAGTCAACATAAAACAACGTAATAGTAAATAACATTACCATGAAATCCCTATCATCTTCTTGAGGTCAGTCAGTCAGTAATAAAGTTAGTAAGTAAGAATATCAGTAAGTAAGTTTATGAGTAAGTAATTAAGTACATCAGTAAGTACATACATAAGCATCTAAGTAAGAAAGAATCATTGTATTCATCTTCAGTGCATTGGGTACATGGTGGCAGACCCACACTTGTATAGAGCATCAGCACTGGAGCAGTGATGTGGTCAGTACCCCATCAGCCACCTGGCCTTCCTCAGACATCTTCAGTGCGTTGGATACATGGGGCAGACCCACACTTGTATACAGCATCAGCACGGGAGCAGTGATGCAGTCAATACCCCATCAGCCACCTGGCCTTCCACAGACATTTTCTAGTACCCACATCAGGCTGGCTTAACTGGGCAGCCCAGAACAATGTCAACAACTGCTTGGATGTAGCTTCAAACCCCCGACCACCAAGCCAGCAAGGCTCCTGTCCTTCACGAGGCACAAACATGGCCTGGCTACTCAACCGCAGCCAGGCCATGCTGGTTTCTACTGCAGCACTGCCAGTGATTTGCTGGCACCTTCCATGTCACGTGTAATCCCCCGGTGATATTATCTTGAGCAAGTGAACACAACATGCTTCTGTGTGCTGTTGTTGACTACAGTGATCACCATCAGGAGGTGTCATGCAGGCTGTCTCTGCCGGCTGACAGAGACGTCCGAGTGATCAGTGGTCTCTGCCAGCTGACAGTGACATCCGACTGATCAGTGGTCAGGTGTTACAGCTGAACCACCCACTTATTGATGATAGTCTATGATGTCACAATCTAGACAATATGTTGTCAACTTGATGCCATAGTCATGTCAACTTGACATGATAATGTCACAGTTCTGAATGTGATGTCATGGCAATGTTATATGTGATGTCATGGCAATGTTATAGTTCTGACAACTTGATGTCATGACAATGTTATACTTCTGTCAATATGATGTCACAGCAATGTTGTAGTTGTGACAACTTGATGTCAGAATTTGCCACTGGGCTAGCCAGATTTCTTTAGTGTGGCCAAATGTAAAAAATAAAAAGATGCATGATCTGACGTTTGGGACATATGAGAAAAAGCCATTTATACACCAAGCATGACCTGGGACAGAAAGAGTTATGATGCTGGTCTCACACACCCCAGGATCTGGGTTCACTACCACACCCCCATAAGATCAGACACTGTAATCTATTGGGGCTGAAATAACATACAGCAACGGTACATATAATATCATGAATCTTGTACATACATATATATTTATATATATTCTGTTATATACATTTAACAGTGGTGAATAAAGATACAATTAACAAAGTGTACAATGAAACTAGAACGAAAGACTTGAACTGTGACCAACAATATCAGGGTGCTGTGAGCAACAACATCTAACAACAAATTGTGACATGCCAGGTTGTCTGTCTCAACCATCTCAGATTCTCTGCTGCTCTAATCTAGTTCCTGGCCAGTTCTTCATGAAACTATTGAGAATACAGAGGATTGTCTCAACTAGTGATAATATGTGTACATGTGTATTTTTGTCTCAACCACTGAGAATATGTGTATGTCTCCACCATGAGTCTATCACCTGACATGACAAACAACTGAAATCAAGCAAATACTGCGGCTTCCTCGCTGTCACGACACATGCAGCTGGTAGCTGTCACGACACATGCAGCAGGTAGCACCTGGTTTCACTGTTATCCTCTTTTACCTTAACTAATGCATACAGATGTCAGTGAAATAATGCTCTCAGATCTTGATGAGTTACTGGTCTCATAAGTCTTAGTGAACTAATGAGCTACGACTAAGCGCTAAGACTGACAATATGCGAGCTAATGGTCATAAATCTTGGAGAACTAATGATGATAAATCTTGGCGAACTAATGGCCTTAAATACTGGTGAGCTAATGATGATAAATCTTGGTGAACTAATGAGCTACGACTAAGCGCTAAGACTGACAATATGTGAGCTAATGGTCATAAATCTTGGAGAACTAATGATCATAAATCTTGGTAAACTAATGAGCTAAGATGTTTATGTGCTAATGGTCAAAGATAAGGCTTGATATTTGTGCAGATAAAACTGGGATCTACAAGCAGTCTTTAAGTCGGTCCAGAAGCTGCAGCTCTACAGAACTAACTGTGAACAAACCCCTGAATCATGAGACTGCGGTACTAAACCAGTCCAGAAGCACACAGTGATCAGATCTACTAAGTACAGCAGCCAATTATTTGCATTACAGTGGAACTCTTCTATACCCTGGGAGTTCCCCAATGTCTATTGTAGGATTTCTCCCATGTTTGTGGTGGGATTTCCCCATGTTTGCTGTGATATTTTCCCCATATTTACAGTGGGATTTCCCCATGTTTGCCACAGCATGATTCTGTTCAAATGAAGTCATTCCAATGATTCTGTTCAAATGAAGTCATTCCCATGATTCTGTTCAAATGAAGTCATTCCCATGATTCTTTTCAAATGAAGTCATTCCCATGATTCTGTTCAAATGAAGTCATTCCCATGATTCTGTTCAAATGAAGTCATTCCCAAGATTCTGTTCAAATGAAGTCATTCCCATGATTCTGTTCAAATGAAGTCATTCCCATGATTCTGTTCAAATGAAGTCATTCCCATAATTCTTTTCAAATGAAGTCATTCCCATAATTCTTTTCAAATGAAGTCATTCCCATGATTTTATTACAAAATTATACTGGCATCATCATTGTCATGTAGAAAGTCACTTGAAGAACTTTGCTGTCACCACAACACGAGGAAGGATTCTCAGTCCATCAGTTCCCATCTTCATGCTCAGGCTGTCACCACAACACACAGGAAGGATCCTCAACCCATCAGTTCCCAATACAAGCGTTGATTTTCGAGAATTCGCTATAGACGGTGATGCTGTCATTTACACAGATGGGTCGGTGGTCCGACATGTGAGAAACTCATGGGCCTTTACAGCGTGGGCCGGAGGGAGAATTGTGAAGGAGGACTCTGGTGCTTTTGTTGAGACCACAAGTAGCCTGACTATGGAAGTCATGGCAGTAAGTAAAGCAATAACATGGCTCGAGACACAGACATTCACTAGGGCATGTTTCCTTAGCAACTCAATGAGCATGCTCAAGAGGATAGAGAGGGGATGGATCCGAAGAGAGTAGTTGCTGTCTCTGGAGCGGTCTCGGCTGGCAAAGATTAGTTTCATCTTCATGCCAGGGCATGCGGGAGTACAAGGAAATGCGCGGGCTGACAAGCTAGCAGGTAAGGCTACTATGGAGGGCGGACGCGCCATGGACCAGGCTGACATTCTGAATGCGCTACGAGAAGTAAGACTTTTGCGAGAACCAAGTGATGACTGTGAATCTACTACCATGGTCAGACTGCGAGAACAGCAAATTAAAAGAGGTGTGGCCAAACAAGAACACTACGCAGGAAGCCAAAGAAGATTGATAAACCAACACAGAACTGGCGTCGTTAGCCGCTACACGCTGCGGGATTTGCTGAGGGGATCCGAGCACTTATGGACTGAATGGTTCGATGTGCAATGAGGATGATCTGTCAACTAACTAACTAACTAACTTGCCAGGCGTATGTCAATGCATCTTGTCAGGTGCATATTGCAGAGTTATATAGACCATGAAGTGAATAAATGAATCATACTTGAGCTGAAACAATTACAACACATACACAGGTATTGTTTGTATGTGGAACCTGTGGCAATTGATTTAGTTTTTTCAGCTAAGGTATTATCAACTTATTCATGTCATATGATATATAACTCTGCAAGATGCAGCAAAATATGCCAGGCAATAAATAGTGCAACATGGCTTATGTGTTGAACTTCACTTTAAATACATTGATTATAATCAAAAGCTTTGATCCAGAACACCAAGGATGGGGATCTGTGTAGAGACATGCATGCCTGGGTCACGTGGTTGGATGGGGATCTGTGTAGAGACATGCATGCCTGGGTCACGTGGTTGGATGGGGATCTGTGTAGAGACATGCATGCCTGGGTCACGTGGTTGGATGGGGATCTGTGTAGAGACATGCATGCCTGGGTCACGTGGTAGGCTACATGATAGGGGTATAAAACTGACAACCATGATTACTGGCTTCCATACTGGACCCAAAAACCGACTATCACCTTGAAGAGTTAATATCACTGAAACAAGAAAATAATCAAACATCATCAACAAGTAAAACTGGTCATGTACATGCACATCTACAACAAAATACAATAATCAAACTAGAAAAAGTAAACACGATATGTGGAATAGCCAGAAACATAGTGTCAACAATATCATAACATAAATAGCCACCACAGAATGGCATCTGCGGTGGCTGGCAAACAGTGTCAGCTGTTGTGGTTTCTGAGATTCTGAGCAATCATAAACAAATGTAATAGAGAATAAATTACAGTTGCAATGTCAGCACAACACATGCTGATGACATGGATATCTTTACAACAAAATGTGCCAAATGGTTTTTACTAGTGATGGTAACGGAGTCGGTGCAATTAACAACACAATCAAAGGTTTATAGTACGTTCACAAATGTTTTCCCCCATATAAAAATCCATAACTCAGTAACCAACTCAAGGAAAATTATGAGATTTAGCACATAACCTTATCATTATGTACACCCAACAAAAGATATTTTGTTCTGGAGATTGTACAGCAGATTTCAATGTTTGTTTAAATGTGGTATATAATTTATGGGTCAGAGATGAAGTGCATGTTATGAAATGTAGTACATCTTCACATGGAAACATCAGTGTTCAATAATTAATATTCTCCGTGGTGCATGGGAATTTCCTTATGAGAAGCACGTCACATGGTGGAAAGGAAGTGTTCAGAGGTGACGACAATAATTCTACCTATAGTGGGTGCTTTCATGAAACGTTATTTTTTATAATATCTAACCATTTATCGCTAACACCTGAATGTATGAATATTGTTGAATGGGATCAAATGTGCAATTTTGTACACTTCAAAGCAATGCCATAAAGTTGTACACATATTTTTGTCAAGAAACTGATCACAGGAAACTGTTTCATACTATTACAAATCCCGAGAAAAGAACAGTGCATGCATTGGATTTGAGTAAATGATCATTTTGTCGATGGGTGCAAGAATCTGGAATGAAACCAACACGCGATAAGCAAACGGCAGGTAGAAAGGACATTGTAGACAGCATTGACAAGGAGGTCATAAAGCAAGCTATTATAAAAATGCTGGATACCAAAGAAACAGTGACTATAAGAATACTCAGGAGGGTCTGGTTGAGAAAGAACAAATCAAATCAAATCAAATCAAATCAACTTTATTAGGGTCACAAATTGGGCGCGCAGGCCCGTCTTACATTCGGCCCTTCCAATCACTCGTCTTTCGTTCATCAAGAGCATTATACATTTACATAGGAAGAAAAATAAACATTGTGAAATGAATGTTGTAAACATAAACAAGGCTAAACATGGAGAAAAATGTGTACATAAAAAGTATGTGACGTAAAAGTAGTGATGCTAGCGCGTCCCACACACACACACACACCACACACACTCTCTCTCTCTCTCTCATTCACTCTCACTCTCACTCATTCACTCACACACACACACTCTCACTCATTCACTCTCCCGCTCACTCATTCACTCTCCCGTTCACTCATTCACTCTCCCGCTCACTCATTCACTCTCCCGCTCACTCATTCACTCTCCCGCTCACTCATTCACTCTCCCATTCAATCATTCACTCTCCCGCTCACTCATTCACTCTCACTCATTCACTGTCCCGCTTACTCATTAACTCTGCCACTCACTCATTCACTCTCACGCTCACTCATTCACTCTCACGCTCAATCATTCACTCTCCCGCTCACTGATTCACTCTCACTCATTCACTCTCACGCTCACTCATTCCTTCTCACGCTCACTCATTCACTCTCACTCAATCACTCTCACGCTCACTCATTCACTCTCACGCTCACTCATTCACTCTCACGCTCACTCATTCACTCTCCCACTCAATCATTCACTCTCCCGCTCACTCATTCACTCTCCCGCTCACTCATTCACTCTCCCGCTCACTCATTCGCTCTCCCGCTCACTCATTCACTCTTCCGTTCACTCATTCACTCTCCCGCTCACTCATTCACTCTCACGCTCACTCATTCACTCTCACGCTCACTCATTCACTCTCACTCATTCACTCACACTCATTCACTCCCACACACAGACACTCTCACTCATTCACTCTCCAGCTCACTCATTCGCTCTCACGCTCACTCATTCACTCTCCCGCTCACTCATTCACTCTCCCACTCACTCATTCACCCTCACGCTCACTCATTCACTCTCACACTCACTCATTCACTCTCACGCTCAATCATTCACTCTCCCGCTCACTCATTCACTCTCACGCTCACTCATTCACTCTCACGTTCACTCATTCACTCTCACGCTCACTCATTCACTCTTACGCTCACTCATTCACTCTCACGCTCACTCATTCTGTCTCTCATTCACACTCACTCACTCTCTCACTCAAACTACAGTAATGAACATAAGTTTAGATTATACATGATAAAATCAAATGGTATTTAACTTATAATATGACAGATGAGAATACACAAACATATGGATTCGCGTGTTACATAACATGCGTGTTACATGACATGCATCTGCTCAGCTCTCTCTCTCTCTCTCTCTGTATTCTTTCATATACACACACTCACACGCATGCGTACGCTCACACACACACACACACTCTCTCTCTTTCTCTCTCATTCACTCTCACTCTCACTAATTCACTCTCCCGCTCACTCATTCACTCTCACGCTCACTCATTCACTCTCACGCTCACTCATTCGCTCTCACGCTCACTCATTCACTCTCCCGCTCACTCATTCACTCTCACGCTCACTCATTCACTCTCACGCTCACTCATTCACTCTCACGCTCACTCATTCATTCTCCCGCTCACTCATTCACTCTCCCGCTCACTCATTCACTCTCACGCTCACTCATTCTGTCTCTCCCGCTCACTCATTCACTCTCCCGCTCACTCATTCACTCTTCCGCTCACTCATTCACTCTCCCGCTCACTCATTCACTCTCCCGTTCAATCATTCACTCTCACTCATTCACTCTCACTCATTCACTCTCACGCTAACTCATTCACTGTCCCGCTCAATCATTCACTCTGCAGCTCACTCATTCACTCTCACACTCACTCATTTACTCTCACGCTCACTCATTCACTCTCATGCTCAATCATTCACTCTCCCGCTCACTCATTCACTCTCACTCATTCACTCTCACGCTCACTCATTCACTCTCACGCTCACTCATTCACTCTCCTGCTCAATCATTTACTCTCCCGCTCACTCATTCACTCTCCCGCTCACTCATTCACTCTCCCGCTCACTCATTCACTCTCCTGCTCACTCATTCACTCTCACTCATTCACTCTCATGCTCACTCATTCACTCTCACTCATTCACTCACACACACAGACACTCTCAATCATTCACTCTCCCGCTCACTCATTCGCTCTCATGCTCACTCATTCACTCTCCCGCTCACTCATTCACCCTCATGCTCACTCATTCACTCTCACTCATTCACTCTCCCGCTCACTCATTCACTCTCACTCATTCACTCTGCCGCTCACTCATTCACTCTCACGCTCAATCATTCACTCTCCCGCTCACTCATTCACTCTCACTCATTTACTCTCACGCTCACTCATTCACTCTCACGCTCACTCATTCACTCTCACGCTCACTCATTCTGTCTCTCATTCACACTCACTCACTCTCTCACTCAAACTACAGTAATGAACATAAGTTTAGATTATACATGATAAAATCAAATGGTATTTAACTTATAATATGACAGATGAGAATACACAAAACATATGGATTCGCGTGTTACATAACATGCGTGTTACATGACATGCATCTGCTCAGCTCTCTCTCTCTCTCTCTCTCTCTCTGTATTCTTTCATATACACACACTCACACGCATGCGCGCGCTCACACACACACACACACTAACACATCAACTCTCCCACTGTCTCACTCTCTAACACACAATCCTACACACACACTCACTCACTCAATGACATAGAGCTATCCAAAACAACTTTGTGGAAAATTATAAAGACATTAGGGAGGTAGAAATATCATTTGCGAGCAACCACATTTAGGAGCCATGAGAAGTAAGTATTTATGTGAAATAAGGGAAATATGCAAAGAAAATTATGACATTGTGTATCTGGATGAAACCTGGATCAATGTGCACAACACAAATGAAAAGGAATGGCAATTAGTGGATGGAAAGATAAAGCGATATGTATCAAGTAGTAAAGGATGTTTGGACATGGCCCATGATGGTAGTACACGTAATGGCTTACTACAGAATGCTCAACTCATGTTCATATCAAAGCATACAGACAATAGGGATTATCATAAGGAGATGAATGGTAATGTATTTAGAGATTTGCTCAAGATTGGCTTCCATTCCTAGATAGACCGTCTTACCTAATTATGGACAATGCATCATATCACAATGTTGATGCCCAAGAAGACAAAATACCTACGGCATCGAGTACAAAGGAAGCAATAAAGATATGGCTCCGAAGGAAAGATATACCATTTCCAGAAACGTATTTCAAGCTAGAGTTATTGTTCCTTGTAAAACAGACGCAAAAAAGTAAGACATATGACATCGACAAGTTGATAGAAGAACATGGCCATAGGTGCTTGAGACTTCCGCCGTACCATTCTCATTTAAACCCTTATAGAACTTGTGTGGGCTAAAATTAAAGGACAGGTGGCAACTGACAATACTACATACAAATTGTCTGAAGTCAAGATACTAACCCAGTCTGCTCTTTTGAATACTGATAAAAGTTACTGGAAAAAAACGTGAAGACCATGTGTTGAAAGAGGAAGATGACTACTGGAAAAAGGATGGATTGAATTTTATGAAATTGAGAGCAGTCATCAACCTACGGGAATCGTCCGACACTAAACGCATTGAATACCAAAAGAAGAGTAATATTGCGGTGGAAACTGACATATTGTGGCATGACAAGAAATGCGAGAACAAACACGTTGTCAAATGAGGGTACAACTCATGAACATACGAATCAATCTATAAATTTCAATGAAAGAGGACGAACATCTTGGCTGTTAAGAAGGAATCCCACTACAGAGACATTCTCAGCTATATTTTTCATGCAAAACAAGTAATCATGTTCCGTCTCTGAACAGGACACAGCAGAGTAAACAATCTTTTATAAAGACTCAAAATGGTTCTTTCACCCATGTGCACATGACATGTGAACAAACTACATATCCAGCTGAACAGATCCTTCAAAATGGACACATGATGACTAAATTGCAGTATCATCTCAGGTCACTCCATACGCACATTAACACACAGTTCTTTGGAAGCTTTCACGAACTTCATATAAAAAGCTAAATACATCCTAGTAACATGACTCCTTGTGTACACATCATTAAGAAATTAGTAAGAAATATATTCCTTCTATTTTCCTGTCCATTTCCATTTTGATTCTAAATTTTTTACCTCATGCCTCTGTAAATTTTGTCTTTACTAATATTGCACATAGCACCTACTTCTATACGAACATGGATATGCTTTGCGTCGTTACCTGAACTGATGTGTATTATTGTAAAACAAGTTTGTTAGTGTGAATTCAATACATTTTTGCGAAAACATCAAAGACGTTTTGCCGCTTTCCATGATTTCAGTTGCCTTTGGACCTATCAAAGACATATTTCTTGGGAAGGAGTAAATTTAAGACGGCAGGAAAAATTTCATAATGATGCAACAGATACTGTAAGAAAAAATTTAATGTGAATGAGGGCAAACATCTGTGAACGTACTATATTGTAATTAACAACACAATCAATGGTCTAGTGATGGCAACAGAGTCAGTGTAATCAACAACATATGTGGATCTGTAGAAGAACAGAGCGCAGCTTAGGAGATCACAATAGCCAGCATGAGAATGGAATTGGAGACAAATTGCTGGGCCCAATGTCCGACAGACACTGTTATACCAAAGATGCTTTACTATGATTTAATCTAAAGACAAACAAGGTTCCAAACATGTTGCTTGAATGCCACCTCTGACATTCTGGTGGTGGATTTGTATTGTCCTCTCATCTCCTTATAGGATGTGTATTTCACCATAAACAGATAGAAAGACGGATAGCTTTTTATACCAAATGTTATCGTTTGAAATGGCTGACTCCTGGTCTCATACAAGTTTTAATGCTTTTACACAGTGAGGGAGATCAAAGAATTTGCAATTATTAATTATTATTATCTTCTGTTGACAATTTACTGAAATTGTTTCCTTTGAAATAACAAAAATAGAAGGAAAGGCTGAATGTCTGAGGTTCTAGTTTGCCTGTGAAAATCTCAGTGTAGCAATATGAAACTGTGATGAATACTTGAGAAAGACACAAATATGACATAATTATGCACTGTTAAATCCTGTTCTTGTTGTTGGACGTTCTGCAGGTTGTCAGTGTTGGATGCGGAACGGCCACCAAAACTTGCCGGAGACATTATGCACCCTCTAGAGTTGTAGACAAGGAATTCCAGATTTTCAAGAAAACAGAGGGTTGCCAGATGGTCCAGGAATACTGACGCCATACCTGGTGGCTATGTAAAGCCCAAGGATAACAACACCCACGATGCCAGCAACTGCAGAAAAAGCAATCAGATGAGCTTTCCAGCCGCCTCTGTAGCGGGCCGGTCCAAAGGTAGCCAGCAAGGCCACGGCCAAGGTGAGGGTCATCACCAGAGAGACAGTCGTGTTGATCAGCAAGATGGAGCCAAATTTGGCAAACGGCTGAATGTAGGTTTGTGTGAGAGGCACGGCAGCTATGATGGTGGTTAGGGCGGAGCAGACTATGGCCACCCCGATGTGCCGGACTGCCTGGGATGTTCGCTGCTTCCTTAAATCGGGTGCTGGCTGTGGAAAAAGCAGATATATCATGCATGAACAATCATGGCATAGCAAGAACATAACACGCTCATCTTCTCATGAATTCTCCTCCAATTGTTGACACCTCCCCACAATTCCCCACTCACCAGCTGTAAGTACTCCCCACATTACCACTCACCAGCTGTAGGTATTCCCCTACATGTCCCCATTCACCAGCTGTAGGTACTCCCCCACATTTCCCCATTCACCAGCTGTAGGTACTCCCCACATTACCACTTACCAGCTGTAGGTACTCCCCACTCACCAGCTGTAGGTACTCCCCACATGTCTCCACTCACCAGCTATAGGTACTCCCTGACATTTCCCCACTCACCAGCTGAAGGTACTCTCCGCATGCCTCCACTCACCAGCTATAGGTACTCCCCCACATTTCCCCACTCACCAGCTGAAGGTACTCTCCACTCACCAGCTATAGGTACTCCCCCACATTTCCCCACTCACCAGCTCTAGGTACTCCCCACATTACCCCACTCACCAGCTATAGGTACTCCCCCACATTTCCCCACTCACCAGCTGTAGGTACTCCCCCACACGTCCCCACTCACCAACTGCAGACAGTCCCCCACATGTCCCCACTCACCAACTGCTGACACGTCCCCACTTGCCAACTGCTGACAATCCCTCACATGTCCCCACTCACCAACTGCTGACAATCCCCCACATGTCTCCACTCACCAACTACTGACACTCCCACACACATCTCCACTCACCAACTGCTGACACTCCCCCACACATTCCCACTCACCAACTTCTGACACATCCCCACTCACCAACTGTAGACACCTCCCCACATATCAACTGCTGACATGTCCCCACACATCCCCACACACCAGCTGTAGACATCTCCCCACATATCAACTGCTGACATGTCCCCACACACCAGCTGTAGAGACCTCCCCACATATCAACTGCTGACATGTCCCCACACACACAAGCTGTAGACACCACCCCACATATCAACTGCTGACATGTCCCCACACACCAGCTGTAGACACCTCCCCACAAATCAACTGCTGACATATCCCCACACACCACCTGTAGAACCTCCCCACATATCAACTGCTGACAGTCCCCCCACACACCAGCGGCCTCTCCTTGCCTCACCTGACTGTTGATGTGCTGGAGAGTCATCTGCTTGCCAGCAAGGATGTAGCCCTCCACAATGTGCACGCAGTAGTCCACGGAGGAGCCCACCAGGATGGACAGAGACACAGCTTCCACAGCTCCCATCTCCCAGCCAGCCAGGTAGAACAACCCCACCACACAGCAGATCATGGCTGGGGACACACTCATCTTAGTTACACTAAACCTACACAGCTCAAGGTCATTTCATTAGTAGTAAAGACAGTCCAAGGTAATCTCATTAGTGGTAAAGACAGTCCAAGGTAATCTCATTAGTGGTAAAGACAGCTCAAGGTCATTTCATTAGTAGTAAAGACAGTCCAAGGTCATTTCATTAGTGGTAAAGACAGCTCAAGGTCATTTCATTAGTAGTAAAGACAGTCCAAGGTCATTTCATTAGTAGTAAAGACAGTCCAAGGTAATCTCATTAGTGGTAAAGACAGCTCAAGGTAATTTCATTAGTAGTAAAGACAGTCCAAGGTAATTTCATTAGTAGTAAAGACAGTCCAAGGTAATCTCATTAGTGGTAAAGACAGCTCAAGGTCATTTCATTAGTAGTAAAGACAGTCCAAGGTCATTTCATTAGTAGTAAAGACAGTCCAAGGTCATTTCATTAGTAGTAAAGACAGCCCAAGATAATCTCATTAGTAGTAAAGACAGTCCAAGGTAATCTCATTAGTGGTAAAGACAGTCCAAGGTAATTTCATTAGTAGTAAAAACAGCTGAAGGTAATAGCATTAAAGTTAAGACAGTCCAAGGTAATTTCATTAGTAGTAAAGACAGTCCAAGGTAATCTCATTAGTGGTAAAGACAGTCCAAGGTAAATTCATTAGTAGTAAAGACAGCTGAAGGTAATAGCATTAAAGTAAAGACAGTCCAAGGTAATTTCATAAGTAATAAAGACAGCTGAAGGTAATAGCATTAAAGTAAAGACAGTCCAAGGTAAGTAATTTCATTAGTAGTAAAGACAGTCCAAGGTAATTTCATTAGTAGTAAACACAGTCCAAGGTCATTTCATTAGTAGTAAATACAGTCCAAGGTAATTTCATTAGTAGTAAAGACAGTCCAAGGTAATTTCATTAGTAGTAAAGACAGTCCAAGGTAATCTCATTAGTGGTAAAGACAGTCCAAGGTAAATTCATTAGTAGTAAAGACAGCTGAAGGTAATAGCATTAAAGTAAAGACAGTCCAAGGTAATTTCATTAGTAGTAAAGACAGTCCAAGGTAATCTCATTAGTGGTAAAGACAGTCCAAGGTAAATTCATTAGTAGTAAAGACAGCTGAAGGTAATAGCATTAAAGTAAAGACAGTCCAAGGTAATTTCATAAGTAATAAAGACAGCTGAAGGTAATAGCATTAAAGTAAAGACAGTCCAAGGTAATTTCATAAGTAATAAAGACAGCTGAAGGTAATAGCATTAAAGTAAAGACAGTCCAAGGTAAGTAATTTCATTAGTAGTAAAGACAGTCCAAGGTAATTTCATTAGTAGTAAAGACAGTCCAAGGTAATTTCATTAGTAGTAAATACAGTCCAAGGTAATTTCATTAGTAGTAAAGACAGTCCAAGGTAATTTCATTAGTAGTAAAGACAGTCCAAGGTAATCTCATTAGTGGTAAAGACAGTCCAAGGTAAATTCATTAGTAGTAAAGACAGCTGAAGGTAATAGCATTAAAGTAAAGACAGTCCAAGGTAATTTCATAAGTAATAAAGACAGCTGAAGGTAATAGCATTAAAGTAAAGACAGTCCAAGGTAAGTAATTTCATTAGTAGTAAAGACAGTCCAAGGTAATTTCATTAGTAGTAAAGACAGTCCAAGGTAATTTCATTAGTAGTAAATACAGTCCAAGGTAATTTCATTAGTAGTAAAGACAGTCCAAGGTAATCTCATTAGTGGTAAAGACAGCTCAAGGTCATTTCATTAGTAGTAAAGACAGTCCAAGGTCATTTCATTAGTAGTAAAGACAGTCCAAGGTCATTTCATTAGTAGTAAAGACAGCCCAAGATAATCTCATTAGTAGTAAAGACAGTCCAAGGTAATCTCATTAGTGGTAAAGACAGTCCAAGGTAATTTCATTAGTAGTAAAAACAGCTGAAGGTAATAGCATTAAAGTTAAGACAGTCCAAGGTAATTTCATTAGTAGTAAAGACAGCTGAAGGTAATAGCATTAAAGTAAAGACAGTCCAAGGTAATTTCATTAGTAGTAAAGACAGTCCAAGGTAATCTCATTAGTGGTAAAGACAGTCCAAGGTAAATTCATTAGTAGTAAAGACAGCTGAAGGTAATAGCATTAAAGTAAAGACAGTCCAAGGTAATTTCATAAGTAATAAAGACAGCTGAAGATAATAGCATTAAAGTAAAGACAGTCCAAGGTAAGTAATTTCATTAGTAGTAAAGACAGTCCAAGGTAATTTCATTAGTAGTAAAGACAGTCCAAGGTAATTTCATTAGTAGTAAATACAGTCCAAGGTAATTTCATTAGTAGTAAAGACAGTCCAAGGTAATTTCATTAGTAGTAAAGACAGTCCAAGGTAATCTCATTAGTGGTAAAGACAGTCCAAGGTAAATTCATTAGTAGTAAAGACAGCTGAAGGTAATAGCATTAAAGTAAAGACAGTCCAAGGTAATTTCATAAGTAATAAAGACAGCTGAAGGTAATAGCATTAAAGTAAAGACAGTCCAAGGTAAGTAATTTCATTAGTAGTAAAGACAGTCCAAGGTAATTTCATTAGTAGTAAAGACAGTCCAAGGTAATTTCAGTAGTAGTAAATACAGTCCAAGGTAATTTCATTAGTAGTAAAGACAGTCCAAGGTAATTTCATTAGTAGTAAAGACAGTCCAAGGTAATCTCATTAGTGGTAAAGACAGCCCAAGGTAATCTCATTAGTGATAAAGACAGTCCAAGGTAAATTCATTAGTAGTAAAGACAGCTGAAGGCAATAGCATTAAAGTAAAGACAGCCGAAGGTAATTTCATTAGTAGTAAAGACAGTCCAAGGTAATCTCATTAGTAGTAAAGACAGTCCAAGGTAATCTCATTAGTAGTAAAGACAGTCCAAGGTAATCTCAGTAGTAGTAAAGACAGCCCAAGGTAAATTCATTAGTAGTAAAGACAGCTGAAGGTAATAGCATTAAAGTAAAGACAGCCAAAGGTAATTTCATTAATAGTAAAGGTAGCCCAAGGTAATTTCATTAGTAGTAAAGACAGTCTAAGGTAATTTCATTGGTAGTAAAGACAGCTGAAGGTAATAGCATTAAAGTAAAGACAGTCCAAGGTAATTTCATTAGTAGTAAAGACAGTACAAGGTCATTTCATTAGTAGTAAAGATAGTCCAAGGTAATTTCATTAGTAGTAAATACAGCTGAGGGGGCTGAGTGGTCTCGAGGTATGGTGTCCGCATCGAGTGCTGGAGGTCCCGGGTTCAGGCCACGGTGAGGACTGGGATTTATTTTTAAAAATCCACCTGGACTTCCAGTAATAAAATTTCCCCTGGTCTCTGGGTAGTGAGATCGGACGCCCGTGTGTATTGTTGCGCATGTAAAAAATCCCTTGGCAGTTGGAAATCGAAAAAGAGTAGCCTAACGGCGCTGCCCGGGCAAAATTTTGAATTAAAAATCTACCCAAAGTATTTCAGGATCCTCGCCGATGCAACAGAGTTCGTGCATTCAGCAGAGTTTCTCCAAACTCAGGTTTGAGTTAGGAGGAAAATGAAGCACTTATGGGTTAAACCGTGTGCCATAATGTTGATCCAACGACTAAACTAAACTAGACTAAATACAGCTGAAGACAATAGCAGTAATAGTAGACAGCTCACGGTAATTTCATAAGTAGCAAAGACAACTCAAGATAATTTCATTAGTAGCAAAGATAACTGAAGGTCATGTCATTAGTAGTAAAGACAGCCCAAGGCAATACCATGCCAGATAATGTTGTGAAAGTGTAAGCTCTAGGCCTTCACTTATACTAGGTTATGACACAATAAGGCACACTGACCACACACCTTTCTTTCTGCCCATCCTTCCTAGATAATTTTTGGAGAATTCTGACAATGATCCTGTAGCCATATCTAGCAGCTGTCACTGTCGGAGACCAAACCCACACCTCTGTCATATAAATACTCTAACCTCTATACTCAAGTGCAGGACCACTTTCCACAGCATTTTTGCACATGATGATGATAGCGATGTTGTAACAACAATTGTACATGCACATTTTTGCACATGATGATGATAGTGATATTGGTAACAACAGTTGTACATGCACATTTGTGCACATGATGATGATAATGATGTTGTAACAACAGTTGTACATGCACATTTGTGCACATGATGATGATAATGATGTTGGTGACAACAGTTGTACATGCACATTAAGATGATGTAGATAACTGTTGTACATGCACATGATGATATTGGTAGCAACGGTTGTACATGCACATGATAATGATGTAGGTATAATGATATAGATATTGATATATATTCTACAGAGGCTATTGGGGGGCTATTGGAAATGTAATAATGTATGTATAGTGCAGAGTTAATATATAGCGAGGGCTATTGAAAATATAGATAATGATGTAGGCTCAATGAGCATGCTCAGGATGATAGAGATGGGGTGGGTCAAAGTGAGTGGCTGCTGTATCTGGAGCGGTCTTGGCTGGCAAAGATTAGTTTCATCTTCGTGCCAAGAAATGCAGGTGTACAAGGGAATGAGCAGGCTGACAGGCTTGCAGGTAGGGCTACTGTGGAAGGCGAACGAGCCATGGACCAGACAGACATTCTGAATGCTCTACGAGAAGTAAGTCGTTTACAAGAACCAAACGAGGACTGGGAATCTACAACCATGGCCAGGCTGCGAGAACAGCAAGTTAAAAGAGGCATGGCAAAACAAGAACACTATGCGGGAAGCCAAAGAAGAGTAATAAACCAACACAGAACTGCTGTCATTAGCCGCTACACGATGCGGGGTTTACTGAGGAGGGGATCCAAGCACTTATGGACTGAATGGTTCGATGTGCAATGAGGATGATCTGTCGACTAACTAATGATATAGGTAACTACTGTTGTATTGACGATGACAGATAAGTGCTCATGATGATGAAAGATGTTAGATGAGTGTACATGATGTTGGTGTTGATGTAGGCAAGAACAGTTGTATGCACATACACTCTGATGACCACGAAGGAGAAGAAGGCACGTACCGATGATGGTGACCACCACAATGAGCAGTAAGACCACATGTCCAGTAAACACTGCCACGGCCATCACACAGATGATCATGGACAGAACCAGGCCGTAGATGGCACTGTTCACCGCAACCACTTCCATCAGCACCTAGAGGAGAATACATGGGATGGATAGGTTTTAGATCTGATTACCATGTTTTACCCAACCACCTCCATCAGCACCTAGAGGAGAATACATGGGATGGATAGGTTTTAGATCTGATTACCATGTTTTACCCAACCACTTCCATCAGCACCTAGAGGAGAATACATGGGATGGATAGGTTTTAGATCTGATTACCATGTTTTACCCAACCACCTCCATCAGCACCTAGAGGAGAATACATGGGATGGATAGGTTTTAGATCTGATTACCATGTTTTACCCAACCACCTCCATCAGCACCTAGAGGAGAATACATGGGATGGATAGGTTTTAGATCTGATTACCATGTTTTACCCAACCACCTCCATCAGCACCTAGAGGAGAATACATGGGATGGATAGGTTTTAGATCTGATTACCATGTTTTACCCAACCACTTCCATCAGCACCTAGAGGAGAATACATGGGATGGATAGGTTTTAGATCTGATTACCATGTTTTACCCAACCACTTCCATCAGCACCTAGAGGAGAATACATGGGATGGATAGGTTTTAGATCTGATTACCATGTTTTACCCAACCACCTCCATCAGCACCTAGAGGAGAATACATGGGATGGATAGGTTTTAGATCTGATTACCATGTTTTACCCAACCACTTCCATCAGCACCTAGAGGAGAATACATGGGATGGATAGGTTTTAGATCTGATTACCATGTTTTACCCAACCACTTCCATCAGCACCTAGAGGAGAATACATGGGATGGATAGGTTTTAGATCTGATTACCATGTTTTACCCAACCACTTCCATCAGCACCTAGAGGAGAATACATGGGATGGATAGGTTTTAGATCTGATTACCATGTTTTACCCAACCACTTCCATCAGCACCTAGAGGAGAATACATGGGATGGATAGGTTTTAGATCTGATTACCATGTTTTACCCAACCACTTCCATCAGCACCTAGAGGAGAATACATGGGATGGATAGGTTTTAGATCTGATTACCATGTTTTACCCAACCACTTCCATCAGCACCTAGAGGAGAATACATGGGATGGATAGGTTTTAGATCTGATTACCATGTTTTACCCAACCACCTCCATCAGCACCTAGAGGAGAATACATGGGATGGATAGGTTTTAGATCTGATTACCATGTTTTACCCAACCACCTCCATCAGCACCTAGAGGAGAATACATGGGATGGATAGGTTTTAGATCTGATTACCATGTTTTACCCAACCACTTCCATCAGCACCTAGAGGAGAATACATGGGATGGATAGGTTTTAGATCTGATTACCATGTTTTACCCAACCACTTCCATCAGCACCTAGAGGAGAATACATGGGATGGATAGGTTTTAGATTTGATTACCATGTTTTACCCAACCACCTCCATCAGCACCTAGAGGAGAATACATGGGATGGATAGGTTTTAGATCTGATTACCATGTTTTACCCAACCACTTCCATCAGCACCTAGAGGAGAATACATGGGATGGATAGGTTTTAGATCTGATTACCATGTTTTACCCAACCACTTCCATCAGCACCTAGAGGAGAATACATGGGATGGATAGGTTTTAGATCTGATTACCATGTTTTACCCAACCACCTCCATCAGCACCTAGAGGAGAATACATGGGATGGATAGGTTTTAGATCTGATTACCATGTTTTACCCAACCACCTCCATCAGCACCTAGAGGAGAATACATGGGATGGATAGGTTTTAGATCTGATTACCATGTTTTACCCAACCACTTCCATCAGCACCTAGAGGAGAATACATGGGATGGATAGGTTTTAGATCTGATTACCATGTTTTACCCAACCACTTCCATCAGCACCTAGAGGAGAAGCACATGTGATGGATAGATTGTAGACCTGATTACCATGTTTTCCCTGGGCAGTGCCTATATGGCCTGTTCTTTACAATGTTTTCCCTGGGCAGTGCCTATATGGCCTGTTCTTTACAATTTAGGGGATCATGATAACAACAAAATCACTAGTCTATTGTTCTCAAGGGAATGTCAGTGGACAAGTCAGACCTGTGCAAGGTCACAACAACATTGCATTGGGAATGCAGGGATTGACTGACAGGCTGCACTGAATGGCAGGTACAACAATTGATCCATGACATTTTAAGACCAGGCAATTAATCATCTACACAGATGGCTCTGTACAAGAGGTACTACAATAAGTGCCTTAGGGTTTGTGGCGAAGGTTGGTGGACAGTGTTTGGTGCAGGAAAGCCTGGCATACGATACTACAAAATCTAGTCTGAGAATGGAGGTGGATGGAGTAACAGCAGCGTTCTGAGGAAAGCCTGGCATACGATACTACAAAATCTAGTCTGAGAATGGAGGTGGATGGAGTAACAGCAGCGTTCTGAGGAAAGCCTGGCATACGATACTACAAAATCTAGTCTGAGAATGGAGGTGGATGGAGTAACGGCAGCGTTCTGAGGAAAGCCTGGCATACGATACTACAAACTCTAGTCTGAGAATGGAGGTGGATGGAGTAACGGCAGCGTTCTGAGGAAAGCCTGGCATACGATACTACAAAATCTAGTCTGAGAATGGAGGTGGATGGAGTAACGGCAGCGTTCTGAGGAAAGCCTGGCATACGATACTACAAACTCTAGTCTGAGAATGGAGGTGGATGGAGTAACGGCAGCGTTCTGAGGAAAGCCTGGCATACGATACTACAAACTCTAGTCTGAGAATGGAGGTGGATGGAGTAACAGCAGCGTTCTGCTGACTGGAGGACAAATAGTATACATATGTTCTGATTATAATGGGCTCACCGAGTATGATCAGAAAGGTGAAGACAGGCATGCTTTGGACAGAGTGACAGGCTTCCATTCAACAATCAAAACTAGAGAGTATCTTGGATTTTTCCCCAAGACATGTTGGTGTGGTAGGAAACGAGCAGGCGGACAGACTGGCTGGGTCTACACCGTTGGGTGGGGTAATGGCACATGATAAGGCAGACGTGGTCAGGACCCTTTGGAAATGTGTGTATAGTACAGAAGAACAGATAGATCATCACGGCTTGGAGAGAATGGTGCTGCAGGGAGTGACCAAGACACTCAAATCTCTGAGGAAAGGCCAGACAGACATGTAATCTGACTGCTATTGGTATCATTAGTATTGATACTCTTCGCTGGCTGTTGCAGATGAGGATGGAGCATGTAAGGAAATGTTTTGAGTTCTGTGATGTCGGTTCTTGACTCAACTCAAGACAGAGCTTAGTTGTGGTCCAAGACGTCGGCCAGGAAACACAGAGATATGGCTGTTCAGGAGATTCATGAAGGAGAGGACAAAAGAAAGAGCACAAAAGGCTAGCCAACAGACACAGCAGGGCCAGTGGGTGTCATTGAAAGGGGCAATACAGCGATCCCTGACGTGGAATGATATCTGGGATTGACATCACTGGGTCTAAGCTTTGTTATCAGATCACTGTACGATGTCCTACCATCAGCTGTCAGCCCGGTAAACTTCCTCATCAGATCACTGTATGATGTCCTACCATCAGCTGTCAGCCTGGTAAACTTCCTCATCAGATCACTGTATGATGTCCTACCATCAGCTGTCAGCCTGGTAAACTTCCTCATCAGATCACTGTATGATGTCCTACCATCAGCTGTCAGCCCGGTAAACTTCCTCATCAGATCACTGTATGATGTCCTACCATCAGCTGTCAGCCTGGTAAACTTCCTCATCAGATCACTGTATGATGTCCTACCATCAGCTGTCAGCCTGGTAAACTTCCTCATCAGATCACTGTATGATGTCCTACCATCAGCTGTCAGCCTGGTAAACTTCCTCATCAGATCACTGTATGATGTCCTACCATCAGCTGTCAGCCTGGTAAACTTCCTCATCAGATCACTGTATGATGTCCTACCATCAGCTGTCAGCCTGGTAAACTTCCTCACCAGATCACTGAACGATGTCCTACCATCAGCTGTCAGCCTGTCACTGGGACTAAGCTTCCTCATCAGATCACTGCAAGGCCAATGTGGATTTACTTGGTCAAAGCTGGGCAAAAATCAATGCAGTGTATATGACTGGGAGATGGTTGTTGATCTAAAAGGCCATGATGAGTACCCAGAAGTAATCCGTCAGTTCCAGAAGAGACCTGACATTGTAGTGCACTCCTCTCATTTCATCAGCCAATGCTGATCGAGATAACCATCCCGTGTGAATCGAGAATCAAGGAGCAGCACACTTTCAAGATGGAAGAGTACAGTACTTGGTCGTGAGTGTGAGACAGGCTGCGTATAATGTCAGTCTGTTCATCGTAGATGTAGGCACCAGAGGTTGGGTCTTCAACTCTGTGTATGATGTGATCAAGTAACTAGGCATAGAGGGACAAGCAAGATCTCGAGCATTAAAACAACTGGGTGAGGCTGCAGAGAAGACCTCATCCTGACTATGAAACAATCAGAACGATGTTTAGGACAAATCAAAGCAGTAAATGGTCCATGTCCCTGCCTGCGAGTATTTCTCTCACCAAACCAGAAGCCCCATGACGACCAGTCATCTTCTACGGCTTGGCCAAACTTCCAGCAACCAACATCAACAAACACGGCACAGATTCCAGCAACAACCTTAGGGGCAGGTCATCAACCTGAGACTAACTACAGCACTTGTGAGAGACATTCAGGGGCAGGTCATCAACCTGAGACTAACTAAAGCACTTGTGAGAGACATTCAGGGGCAGGTCATCAACCTGAGACTAACTACAGCACTTGTGAGAGACATTCAGGGGCAGGTCATCAACCTGAGACTAACTACAGCACTTGTGAGAGACATTCAGGGGCAGGTCATCAACCTGAGACTAACTACAGCACTTGTGAGAGACATGCATGGGCAGGTCATCAACCTGAGACCAACTACAGCACTTGTGAGAGACATGCATGGGCAGGTCATCAACCTGAGACTAACTACAGCACTTGTGAGAGACATGCAGGGGCAGGTCATCAACCTGAGACTAACTACAGCACTTGTGAGAGACATTCATGGGCAGCTCTGAGTGTCCAAAAAGAAGATTTCTTGTTGACATTTTTATGATTAACTGCCAATACACAATACACACAGTCAAAGTCCCTTGTCTTGTCTTAATGTGCACTGGGTCTATGTTGCTAGGCACATGTCTTATAGACCACTGGGTGGGTGGGTGCAGTGGTCAGTTCCAGGCCTGTGACCTCAGTATAAACAACTCAGAAGTCGCTGTGTATCAATACTGAAATGTGAGGACAGTGGACATTATGGACTGTAGCATGACCACCGGGACATGCCAGAGTTGGGGACATGACTCTGGCAGCTATATCCTGGCCGGCTTATAACAGAGGGACAGATGGAAGGAGGTAGTGGAAATGAAGGTAGTTGTAAAGGAAGGAAGGAAGATGGCTTGCCGGCAGAAGGAAGGAAAAACAAGAGTTTGAAGGGGAAAGGATGGCAGACAGGGGGGAAAGAATAGAGACTCATGAATGACAAGGAATAAAGGCGGGTAGGAAGATATGAAGACAGAAAACAGTAAGGAAGACAGGGGACAGGCAGACAAAATGTAAGGAAGACAGGAGACAAGCGGACAGACACAAAGTAAGGAAGTGAGGGGACAGGTAGGATTAAGGAAAGCAGGGAGCATGCAGACAAACAGGCAGGAAGGAAGAAAGCAGAAACTGACCTTTGTCCAGAACTCTGATGTCTGGAAAATACTGTGTAGAGGAGAATCTGGAGACAGCACGTCACGTTTGATGTGAGAGATCAAGTTCTCCCATTTCTCATATTGTTTGTATGCTTCAAAATAAGCTTGCCCTTCAGACGTGGTCTGTGAGCAAGGACAAGTAGAATTCATGCATATTTCTGTCTATAATTAGAACGCATAACAGTTAAGAACACACGTACACACACAACATTCACTTGCAAATATGTGGTAATTAAAGAAATGTCCCAAAGAAGTTTATTTCTACGGGTCTGTCATGTGACAGGGCCATCCCATATTGTAAGGCTGAATGTACCGAGGAATTGGTGGCCAGTCTTTCCCTCACTTAGCATATGATGAGTCCAGCCAGCAAACCCTCGTCTTATTGTGCTCATGTCATTGTCAATGCAGTTATTTATCAACTTTGCTAATGCATCCGCTACCAACATGTGGTCATTCACAATACTCTCTCAATCTCTCTCATACACACCCCCACACAGCTATTGGAGAGCCTCAATTACAGCAACAAATACTTAAACAAAACCAGACTTCTTGTGTAGACATTACTAGAACAACAGTCAATGATGAGATGAAGAAGAGTGTTAACTGTTACCAGTTGACAAAGTCATATCTTACACTGCCATCAGTGTGTAACTGTTACTAGTTAACAAAATGTTATCTTACACTGCCATCAGTGTGTAACTGTTACTAGTTAACAAAGTTTTGCCTCACACTCTAACCAGCTTGTAACTTCTAGTGTATAAAATGGAGATATTGAAGAACCAAGTGATAACAAGTGATAACTCACAGACTCAAAAGCGAAGGCCAGCCACATAAGCCTGTTGAGTTTATCCAGACCGCCCTGGACATGGGCAGGAGCCTGCCTCTGGTATATAGACAGGGTTCCTGGCAGATCCCGGCATTCGGGGATCTGGTTGAGTTTTTTCACTAGTGATGCCATTCCTGTTTCATTAGAATTTAAGTGATAAATGTATATAAACCATCAGTATATAATATGGAACACACACAAATCAGCGGCTGCAGCAGGATGTATCAATATGAATTGCAAACAGTTAGGTATATTTAGCTCCTGCGAAAAGACAAGACATACTAGACACAGACGCGGTGTACGTATCTTACAGAGACCTCCACCTTACACAGATGAAAACAAAGTAAGGGTCACTGCATTGAAACCTTGCTACTCAAACAACTCCATTAGACTTAAAATTGAAAGTCAATTAATAAACTCTCTGGGTTGCATTCATCCAGCAGGAATCAATACTGTTGTTGATGCCATGGTATAAGTATGCTATTTTCCTTGTATTTTATTCATATCGGACTGCTTGCACACCATTTGGCAACACAAACTTTTGTAGCCCAAGAGCACCTTTCTAAACCGTTTCAAACCACAATTTTCATTTCTCTCATGTCAACAAGAAACTGTTGTTTAATTTAATTTTTATTTTGTGTTTTATTTAGCTTTTTATCTGTTTGTGTTGTCCTGTTCTTGACAAAGGTCGTATAACCGAAAAGTCGATCATGCCGTGTTGTCCAATAATACTTATTGTTTTATTTTAATACTTCAGTATTATATATTTATTCATTGTTTGTGTTTTTTGATAAGTCACACTTTGTTTTCATCTGTGTAAGATGGAGGTCTCTGTAAGGTACGTACACCATGTCTGTGTCTATTATGTCTCGTCTTTTCGCAGGAGCTAAATATACCTAATTGTTTGCAATTCATCAGTATATACAAGTGAGAATTCAAGTGATAAATGTATGTAAACCATCAGTATTTACATGTGAACAATCTTGTGATAAATGTATGTAAACCATCAGTATTTCATCATCATCATCAAGTGCCCTGCCAGCTGGCATAGGCGTTCATGGCTCTCCCAAATCTCGGTCTTTGATTTTCTGATCAACTCTGCTGCTGATATTCCTCCATGCCACCGTCTCAATCCATCTAGCATCATTTCTCTTGGTTTTGCCTCTGCCTCTCTTCCCCTCAATCTTTCCAGTTGTCACGATGTTCTACAATGCCTCTCTTCTCATCACATGACCAAAGAAAGATGTTTGTCTCTTTCTTATTATTGTATATAATGTATTTACATGTTAGAATTCCAGTGATAAATGTATGTAAACCATCAGTATTTACATGTGAGAATTAAAGTGATAAATGTCGCTCCGATCGCCCTTGTTCTTGTACAGTGTTATGATGCTTGAATCTTTGAAATCCTGTGGGACTTGTCCTTCTCGCCAGCATAGCTCTATTAGCTGGTGGATCTATAGAGTGAGTGTGTCTTGTCCACTCCTGATAACCTCTATTGGAATCCCATCCTTACCTGCAGCCTTGCCAGATGCAAGTTCATTTATAGCACACTTAACTTCCATTATGGTGGGAAGTGTGTCCAGGTGGTAAAGAGTTGGTAGGGCCTCTATGGCATTGAGGGTATCATCCGCTAGTTTGGTCTCACTTGAGTAAAGCTCAAAATAGTGCTCTACCCATCTATCCATCTGCTGTTTCTTATTAGTGATGATTTCTCCAGTCCAGGTTTTCAGTGGTGCACTTCTTTTCATAATTGGACCACAGGCTTTCTTTATTCCTTCATACATGCTTCTGATGTTTCCCTTATCACTTTCATTTTGAATGGACTCACATAACTTGATCCAATAGTCATTTTCACACTACCTGGCAGCCTTTTGCACATCCTCACTAGCTTGCTTCAGCTCACTGAGAGTGTTACGAGTTATTCTTTCCTTGTTTCTTATGAGAGCTATCTTCTTTTTATCAATCAAGGGCTGCTGTGTCTGGCTGTTTGCCGCAAACCAGTCCTGCCTCTTATGATCCACAGTGCCGTAAACCCCTACTGCTGTTTTATAAAGAGTTTCCTTAAGTTTACCCCACTTTTCACTTGCTGTACAATTTTCTGATGTATCAGTGAAAACGTCTTCAAGTTGCTGTTGGAACTCAAAGCACTTATCAGGATCGTGGTGTTATTAATATTAATCCTGGGGCTAGATTTGTGTTTAGCTGTGTAGATTCTCTTTGGTCTCAGTCTAACCCTTGCAACAACCAAAGAATGATCTGTATCACAGTCAGCACTGTGGTAACTTCGAGTCAATGATATATGGTTCAGATGTTGTCTCCGTGTGATGATGTAAGTCCAGCTAATGCCAATGGCCGGATCTTGGATGTTTCCATGTGACCTTATGCAGCTCTTTTGTTTTAAAAAAGGAGTTTGTAATACATAAGTCATTTCTAGTGCAATGCTCCAGCAGCCTTTGCCCATTTTCAGTCATGCGACCGATGTTGTATTTTCCAAGGCACACTGGCCAAAAATCGAGTCCTTGCCCACACGAGCATTGAAATCACCGAGCATATAAATGTAGTCGGATTTTAGAACTGCCTTGATCACAGAGTCTAATTCCTCAAGAACAAATCCTTCATATCATCAGGGGAAGTGAGTGTCGGTGCACATGCAGTGATATTGGTGGCAAAACCACAAGAGGTTGCCAAGCGCAGGGATAATAGTCTTTCATTACCTCCAGCTGGAATTTCAATCATTCCCAGTAGCGAATTCTTCACTGCAAAGCCCACACCATGTTGCCTTTTTTTCTGCCTGACCTCTACCTTTCCAAAAAAGAAGCGTAATTATTTTCCCTGAGTGACCCTTCCTCAGCGAGGCGAGTCTCCTGCAGGCCAGCAATATCAATGTTAAGACGATTGAATTCAGCATCAATCACAGCCGTTTGTCTCACATCGTCAATATTCGTCAAGTCAGCAGAAAATCCTGGACACATGATTCTTACATTTCAGGGTCCAAGCCGTAGCTTGAGTTTTCTATGTTTCTTTTTAGTAGTACCTGGTGCATTGGTTTTACAGCCTGTGATTCAGATTTTGTTCTAGCCCCAAGCACCCATTGAAACAGGCAGTAGCTGATCAGTGACACCTGTAGGTGTCTCCCACTGTCAAAGGCAACCCGTGGCGCCCTATGTCTATGCCAATTGACAAGGACTTATAACCTACAACTGCTACCTCTCGCTTTGATTCCGAGACCGGTTAAGACTAGGGATGGAGTTATACCTCTCCATAGCACAAAGCCTGGGCTAAAATATAGTTACCATGTGTTGCCCATGCAGCATGATCCCTCTCTCGGTCTGCCTCGTTCACTCCAGAGGAATGATAATAGCAATACATCTGGAACAAGACAAGCTGCAGAAGCTACCGGATCAGCAAAGCAATGCTCTTAACTGTTCGCCTGCCAGAGCTTCGATCCTAGACCAGCTGCCAACCAAGGCTTAGGGCCTTGTCTGCCCTGCCATGACATTTTGTCTTTAGGCTGCATTTCCTCGCACCAGGATAAGGTTTGTACCCTCCCAATTGCGCTCGTCCGCACAAAGCCGTTGGCACAATGTGTGGTGTCGGGTTTAGTAAGTGCCACCCAACATTCGGTGTTAACAGAAAGCAGCTAGTACCGTCTGCTGTCATTACGGTAGCTCAGTCATATCTGACTAAGACCTGACTAAAACACATGGTCTCTACAATTCAGCCCAGGCTTTGTGCTATGAAGAGATATAACTCCATCCTTATCTCCGCTATGGGTTGTAGTTATTATGCCTTCTTTGAAGCACAATGCAACAAACTATCGTCTGTCAAGGCGGCCAGGTGCCAGTAGCAGTATATAATGAATCATACTGACCAGTAAGACACACAAAGACTGGTTTGACCAAGTTTAACCGAGATGTGACACCATGAAGCTGACACTGTTCATAGCCCACTATGCTTGTCAATATGTACTGTGACAATGTTTTAATGAGAATGAAAGCACACTGACCTGTAGGCAAACACTGGGCACTGCCTGGCTTCACTAGGTCGGTATTCTTGGCGATGATGTTGCACACCTGACACAGCTCTTTCAGGTAGGTTACATTCTGGAGCTGTATGTTGAAAGTTTCTGCAAACTTGTGGTCAAAGATTGTCTTACTCTGGGGAGAAACAACACTTGTAGTCAAAGATTGTCTTACTCTGGGGAGAACCAAAATCTGTTGTCAAAGATTGCCTTACTCTGGGGAGAACCAAAACCTGTTGTCAAAGATTGCCTTACTCTCTTTAGACAACAAAACCTGTTTTCAAAGATTGCCTTACTCTGGGGAGAACCAAAACCTGTTGTCAAAGATTGCCTTACTCTGGGGAGAACTAAAACTTGTCAAAGATTGCCTTACTCTGGGGAGAACTAAAACTTGTCAAAGATTGCCTTACTCTGGGGAGAACTAAAACTTGTCAAAGACTGCGTTACTCTGGGGAGAAACAAAACCTGTTGTCAAAGATTGCCTTACTCTGTGGAGAAACAAAACCTGTAGTCAAAGATTGCCTTACTCTGGGGAGAACCAAAATCTGTTGTCAAATATTGCCTTACTCTCAGGAGAAACAAAACCTGTTGTCAAAGATTGCCTTACTCTGGGGAGAAAAAAAAATGCAGTCAAAGATTGCCTTACTCTGGGGAGAAACAAAACTTGATGTAAAATATTGCCTTACTTTGGGGAGAAACAAAACTTATTGTCAAATATTGTCTTACTCTGGGGAGAACTAAAACCTTATTGAGCTGGGGAGTCTGGGAAAGCCAGACAATATTTTGAGCTTTGGAGTCAGAAAGCCAGACAGTATATTGTGTTGTGGGTGTTAGAGAGCCAGACAGTATATTGTGTTGTGGGTGTTAGAGAGCCAGACAGTATATTGTGTTGTGGGTGTTAGAGAGCCAGACAGTATATTGTGTTGTGGGTGTTAGAGAGCCAGACAGTATATTGAGCTGGGGAGTCAAAATGAAAGACAGTATATTGAGCTGGTGAGTCAAAAAGCCAGACAGTATAATGTGCTGGGGAGTCAAAAAGCTAGACAATATATTGAGCTGGGGAGTCAGAAAGCCAGACAGTATAATGTGCTGGGGAGTCAGAAAGTCAGACAGTATTTTGTGCTGTAGAAGTTAGAAAGTTGGACAGTATACTGTGGTGGGGAGCTAGAGAGCCAGACAGTATATTAACTGGGGAGTCAGAAAGCCAGACAGTATATTGTGCTGGAGGTGTTAGAGAGCTAGACAGTATATTGTGCTGGAGGTGTTAGAGAGCTAGACAGTATATTAACTGGGGAGTCAAAATGCCAGACAGTATATTGTGCTGGGGAGTCAAAATGCCAGACAGTATATTGTGCTGGGGAGTCAGGCCGCCAGAGAGTATATAGTGCTGAGGGAGTCAGGGAGTCAGAAAGTCAGACAGTATTTTGTGCTGTAGGAGTTAGAAAGCCAGACAGTATATTGTGGTGGGGAGCTAGAAAGCCAGACAGTATATTGTGGTGGGGAGCTAGAAAGCCAGACAGTATATTGTGGTGGGGAGCTAGAAAGCCAGACAGTATATTGTGGCGGGGAGCTAGAAAGCCAGACAGTATATTGTGGCGGGGAGCTAGAAAGCCAGACAGTATATTGTGGTGGGGAGCTAGAAAGCCAGACAGTATATTGTGGTGGGGAGCTAGAAAGCCAGACAGCATATTAATTGGGGAGTCAAACAGCCAGGCAGTATTTTGTGCTATAGGTGTTAGAGAACTGGACAGTATATTGTGTTGCGGAGTTAGAGAACCGGACAGTATATTAAGCTGAGGAAGTCAGAAAGAGACAGTATTTTGTGCTGTAGGAGTTAGAAAGCCAGACAGTATATTGTGGTGGGGAGCTAGAGAGCCAGACAGTATATTAACTGGGGTAATGTGTAACATAATGAGAGAATATTCTCACCTTGAACTCGTCTAAAACATGGCCAATGTCCTCCTGTGACCTGTCCACTCCTTTGATGCCAAACACAACGTAGACAGTGGCACCGGACTCCAACACAGGCCTGTCCTTCAGGTTGCTGCACGAGTGACCCTTGCAGGCGTTAAAATTCTCATCTATAGAAGAGCTAGTGCTCCGAGACGTTGAGCCCAGGTGAGACATCTGTGAACCAGCTGAAGAAGATAGCCAAGACAGTTAGTGTCTTCAGGGTGTCTTCAAACATCAACAACTTACCAACATTCTGGACACAAACAGTACAACATCTGTAAACACAAGACATGACAGTCTCTGTAAAACTGCAGTGGTGACAGCGAAACATGTGACAGAGTTAACTGACAAGACACCTAATACTGTGTGGAGTACAGCAGGAGTAATTGTACCGACCTGAGACAGTTGTGGTACAGAAAGAATTAACTGACGAGACAATACTGTGTGGAGCACTGCAGAAGCAAGACAGATTGTGTACCTACCTAAGACAGTTATGGTACAGAAAGAGTTAACTGACAAGACAATACTGTGTGAAGTACAGTAGGAGTAAATGTACCGACCTGAGACAGTTGTGGTACACAGAGAGAGCTAACTGACCAGACAACTATTACTGTGTGGAGTACAGTAGGAGTAACCTAGATTGTGCACTTACGTGAGGCAATTGGACTCCATTGGGTGGTCACTGGCGGTGTTCTCTGCTCATGATGCCGCTGTGTGGTTGATTCCCATTGTTGTGTTGTTGCCGTAGTTGCTGGTAGTGAAGGCAGTGGTCTGGTTGTTTCTGACGTAGGTCTCTTGGAAACTTGTTGGCTTTCATTGTTGAAAGATGGTACCCATTCGGAGAAAACTTGGTACATGCCAAGGCCTGCAGCCTTCAGCAGCAAATACTGGGTGTCATTTCCAGCATCCATGAGACCTGATGGGTGGTTAATGTTGTCTGTGCTAGGATTCTGAGGATGTCCCGGAGCAACAGTTGTGCTTGCTGAACTGATACTTGTCCTGTACTTGTCTGGGAATTCTGAGTCTGTTTCCCGAGGTGGGGTAGGGTTAGTGTGAGGATTCTCTGACTGGTCTGCCTTACTGGGAATTACCTAAGCAATGACATAATGGCACAGCATTCAGACATAATGGCACAGCATTCAGACATAATGGCACAGCATTCAGACATAATGGCACAGCATTCAGACATTCAGACATAATGGCACAGCATTTGGACATAATAGCACAGCATTCGGACATAATGGCACAGCATTCGGACAATTGCAGAGTTTTAGCTATGACAAGGGGAGTCAGAAATGTCCCTGTGATCACTGTGCAGTTATCCCTTTAACAGCACTTCATTCATCTCCCAGTCTTCACACTTTACTCCACTATACTCAGAACTGAGGTTATTTTTAACATGTAATCTTTCTGTGGGCTGAGTGGTATCGAGGTATGGTGTCCGCTTCGAGTGCTGGAGGTCCCGGGTTCAAGCTCCAGTGAGGGTCAGGATTTTATTCACGTGGACTTATAGTCACGAAATTTCCCCTGGTATCTGGGTAGTGAGATCGGACACCTGTGTGTATTGTTGCGCATGTAAAATGTCCCTTGGCTGTTGGAAATCGAAAAAGAGTAGCCTAAGGGTGCTGCCCGGGCAAAATTTCGAGTTAAACATCTACCCAAAGTATTTCAGGAGGATCCTCGCCGTTGCTATGGAGTTCGTGCACTGAGCCGAGTTTCTCCGGACTCAGGCTTGAGTTAGGAGTAGAACGGAGCACTTATGGGTTACACCCGTGTGCCGTGATGTTGATACGTTGACTAAACTAAACTAAACTAAACTAAACTAAACTAACTCTGTGAGAGAAACCAGTCAAAGACAAAGAGATTAAACAGTTTGTTCACACCACAAGAATGTTCTGGTACCATCTGCCACACAGAACCACGTTGAAGGAATATAACGGATACAGAGCAAAGTGATGTGGGTCAGTGGCTGTGGTGATGTGGGTCAGTGGCTGTGGTGATGTGGGTCAGTGGCTGTGGTGATGTGGGTCAGTGGCTGTGGTGATGTGGGTCAGTGGCTGTGGTGATGTGGGTCAGTGGCTGTGGTGATGTGGGTCAGTGGTGATGTGGGTCAGTGGCTGTGGTGATGTGGGTTAGTAGCTGTGGTGATGTGGGTCAGTGGCTGTGGTGATGTGGGTCAGTGGTGATGTGGGTCAGTGGTGATGTGGGTCAGTGGCTGTGGTGATGTGGGTCAGTGGCTGTGGTGATGTGGGTCAGTGGCTGTGGTGATGTGGGTCAGTGGCTGTGGTGATGTGGGTCAGTGGCTGTGGTGATGTGGGTCAGTGGTGATGTGGGTCAGTGGTGATGTGGGTCAGTGGCTGTGGTGATGTGGGTCAGTGGCTGTGGTGATGTGGGTCAGTGGCTGTGGTGATGTGGGTCAGTGGCTGTGGTGATGTGGGTCAGTGGTGATGTGGGTCAGTGGTGATGTGGGTCAGTGGTGATGTGGGTCAGTGGTGATGTGGGTCAGTGGTGATGTGGGTCAGTGGCTGTGGTGATGTGGGTCAGTGGCTGTGGCGATGTGGGTCAGTGGCTGTGGCGATGTGGGTCAGTGGCTGTGGCGATGTGGGTCAGTGGCTGTGGCGATGTGGGTCAGTGGCTGTGGCGATGTGGGTCAGTGGCTGTGGCGATGTGGGTCAGTGGCTGTGGCGATGTGGGTCAGTGGCTGTGGCGATGTGGGTCAGTGGCTGTGGCGATGTGGGTCAGTGGCTGTGGCGATGTGGGTCAGTGGCTGTGGCGATGTGGGTCAGTGGCTGTGGCGATGTGGGTCAGTGGCTGTGGCGATGTGGGTCAGTGGCTGTGGCGATGTGGGTCAGTGGCTGTGGCGATGTGGGTCAGTGGCTGTGGCGATGTGGGTCAGTGGCTGTGGCGATGTGGGTCAGTGGCTGTGGTGATGTGGGTCAGTGGCTGTGGTGATGTGGGTCAGTGGCTGTGGTGATGTGGGTCAGTGGCTGTGGTGATGTGGGTCAGTGGCTGTGGTGATGTGGGTCAGTGGCTGTGGTGATGTGGGTCAGTGGCTGTGGTGATGTGGGTCAGTGGCTGTGGTGATGTGGGTCAGTGGCTGTGGTGATGTGGGTCAGTGGCTGTGGTGATGTGGGTCAGTGGCTGTGGTGATGTGGGTCAGTGGCTGTGGTGATGTGGGTCAGTGGCTGTGGTGATGTGGGTCAGTGGCTGTGGTGATGTGGGTCAGTGGCTGTGGTGATGTGGGTCAGTGGCTGTGGTGATGTGGGTCAGTGGCTGTGGTGATGTGGGTCAGTGGCTGTGGTGATGTGGGTCAGTGGCTGTGGCGATGTGGGTCAGTGGCTGTGGCGATGTGGGTCAGTGGCTGTGGCGATGTGGGTCAGTGGCTGTGGCGATGTGGGTCAGTGGCTGTGGCGATGTGGGTCAGTGGCTGTGGCGATGTGGGTCAGTGGCTGTGGCGATGTGGGTCAGTGGCTGTGGCGATGTGGGTCAGTGGCTGTGGCGATGTGGGTCAGTGGCTGTGGCGATGTGGGTCAGTGGCTGTGGCGATGTGGGTCAGTGGCTGTGGCGATGTGGGTCAGTGGCTGTGGCGATGTGGGTCAGTGGCTGTGGCGATGTGGGTCAGTGGCTGTGGTGATGTGGGTCAGTGGCTGTGGTGATGTGGGTCAGTGGCTGTGGTGATGTGGGTCAGTGGCTGTGGTGATGTGGGTCAGTGGCTGTGGTGATGTGGGTCAGTGGCTGTGGTGATGTGGGTCAGTGGCTGTGATGTGGGTCAGTGGCTGTGGTGATGTGGGTCAGTGGCTGTGGTGATGTGGGTCAGTGGCTGTGGTGATGTGGGTCAGTGGCTGTGGTGATGTGGGTCAGTGGCTGTGGTGATGTGGGTCAGTGGCTGTGGTGATGTGGGTCAGTGGCTGTGGTGATGTGGGTCAGTGGCTGTGATGTGGGTCAGTGGCTGTGGTGATGTGGGTCAGTGGCTGTGGTGATGTGGGTCAGTGGCTGTGGTGATGTGGGTCAGTGGCTGTGGTGATGTGGGTCAGTGGCTGTGGTGATGTGGGTCAGTGGCTGTGGTGATGTGGGTCAGTGGCTGTGGTGATGTGGGTCAGTGGCTGTGGTGATGTGGGTCAGTGGCTGTGCTGTGGTGATGTGGGACAGTGACAGTGGTGATGTGGGACAGTGACAGTGGTGATGTGGGTCAGTGAAAGTGGTGATGTGGGTCAGTGGCTGTGGTGATGTGGGTGAGTGGCTGTGCTGTGGTGATGTGGGACAGTGACAGTGGTGATGTGGGTCAGTGACAGTGGTGATGTGGGTCAGTGGCTGTGGTGATGTGGGTCAGTGGCTGTGGTGATGTGGGTTAGTGACAGTGGCAATGTGGGTCAGTGACAGTGGCAATGTGGGTCAGTGGCTGTGGTGATGTGGGTCAGTGGCTGTGGTGATGTGAGTCAGTGGCTGTGGTGATGTGGGTCAGTGACAGCGGTGATGTGGGTTAGTGACAGTGGTGATATGGGTCAGTGGCTGTGGTGATGTGGGTCAGTGGCTGTGGTGATGTGGGTCAGTGGCTGTGGTGATGTGGGTCAGTGGCTGTGGTGATGTGGGTCAGTGGCTGTGGTGATGTGGGTCAGTGACAGCAGTGATGTGGGTTAGTGACAGCGGTGATGTGGATCAGTGACAGCGGTGATGTGGGTTAGTGACAGCGGTGATGTGGATCAGTGGCTGTGGTGATGTGGGTCAGTGGCTGTGGTGATGTGGGTCAGTGGCTGTGGTGATGTGGGTCAGTGGCTGTGGTGATGTGGGTCAGTGACAGCAGTGATGTGGGTTAGTGAAAGTGGTGATGTGGGTCAGTTACAGTATGTGATGTGGGTCAGAGACAGTAATGATGTGGGTCAATGACAGTAGTGATGTGGGTTAGTGACAGTGGTGATGTGGGTCAGTGACAGTATGTGATGTGGGTCAGTGACAGTGATGATTAGTAGGATGATGTAGTCAGTGAGGAAGGTGACTGGTCCTATCTACAGAACTACTACTGATTCTTTGCCAATGACATCAAATGATGACATAAAACTGTTAATGAAGCATGAGACTGTCACATGCAACTGTCAATATAACATGAGACTGTCGTATACAACTGTCAATCTACACTGACTGACACAGACAGCTGGGGTAAAACACCGTCAGATACCTTGTATATCCCAGAGCACCTGTCACAGTGCAATGTGTCAATAATTGTAAAGTTGGACTTCAGATCCAACAATTGTTGAATGTTGGTGTCTGGTCTGAACAGCTGGGGAGGGTGGGCTGACGGCTTCAGCTGGGCCATTAAAAAGCAGCTAGTTATCAGTACAGCTGCAAAGAATCCTGAAAAAAAAAAACATTTCTAGACTCACAAGTGTACATACACGTTACAGATTCACAAGTGTACATACACAAGCGTGTACACACATGTTACTAAGGAAACACAGGGATACTTGTCAGCCATGGACATCACCGACAGCCAAGGTCAGGTCATGTGAGACCACGTACATGAAGTTTAGGCTTCATGGAGAGATGGGTAAACACGTCCTGTAGCAGGAACTTGCTGAGGGTATGTGACATGTTAGGATCAACCCGCTGAGGGTATGTGACGTGTTAGGATCAACCTGAGGGTATGTGACGTGTTAGGATCAACCTACTGAGGGTATGTGATGTGTTAGGATCAATTGATTGATATGTGACATGTTAGGATCAATTGATTGATATGTGACATGTTAGGATCAACCTGAGGGTATGTGACGTGTTAGGATCAACCTGCTGAGGGTATGTGACATGTTAGGATCAACCTGCTGAGGGTATGTGATGTGTTAAGATCAACCTGAGGGTATGTGACATGTTAGGATCAACCTGAGGGTTTGTGACATGTTAGGGTCAACTTGATGGTATGTGACATGTTAGGATCAATTGACTGATGATACGTGACATGTTAGGATCAACTTAAGGGTATTTGACATGTTAGGATCAACCTGAGGGTGTGTTATGTGTTAGGATCAACTTGATGGTATGTGACGTATTAGGATCAATTGACTGATAATATGTGACATGTTAGGATCAACTTTAAGGTGTGTGACATGTTAGGATCAACCTGAGGGTGTGTGACATGTTAGGATCAACCTAAGGGTTTGTGACATGTTAGGATCAACTTTAGGGCGTGTGACATGTTAGGATCAACCTGAGGGTGTGTAACATGTTAGGATCAACCTGAGGGTGTGTGACATATTAGAATCAACTTTAGTCTATGTGACATGTTAGGATCAACTTTAGGGTATGTGACATGTTAGGATCAACCTGTGGGTATGTGATGTGTTAGGATCAACTTGAGGGTGTGTGACATGTGTTAGGATCAACTTTAGGGTGTGTGACATGTTAGGATCAACCTGAGGGTGTGTGACATGTGTTAGGATCAACTTTAGGGTGTGTGACATGTTAGGATCAACCTGAGGGTATGTGACATGTTAGGATCAACCTGAGGGTATGTGAAATCAACACATGACCAACACAAGACCATCACAAGACCAACACAACATCAACACAAGACCAATACAACATCAACACAAGGCCAACACAAGACCAACACAACATCAATACAACATCAACACAAGACCATCACAGCATCAATACAACATCAACACAACATCAACACAAGGCCAACACAACATCAATACAACATCAACACAAGGCCAACACAACATCAACACAAGGCCTACACAACATCAACACAAGGCCAACACAACATCAATACAACATCAACACAAGGCCAACACAACATCAATACACTCGTGTGTGTTGCCGGGGCCCATAAGGGAAGCAAAGAATAGCAACACTGTAGCCTACCACGCATGTCGTAAGAGGCGACTAAGGAGACTATGGTTCCGTCGCCCTGCTACTGAGTGAGTGCGTGGCGCGACACTGTGAGCTGTGAGTTTCATGTGAAATGCTTTTGAATCTGCCCGAGGTTTTTTGGAACGTGACTGCATGTTCGGAGCGATGGCAACTGGCTATGTCCCAGAGTTGACCGGTTTTTGCCTTATGCAGAAATGCGTGACTGCTGGGCTTCTGGTTGACTGCCACTGCCATCAACGATGAACTGTATTTTCGTGGACTGTGTGGGTGAACATCTAGGAAACATCCAGATGGGAAAATGACTGCCGATTCCATCAGAGATAATGTGGATGTTTCGTGGAGGACTATTGTGTTGACATTCTGGCGGCGGCATTATGCACAGTGTATCTGTGCAGGCTGTTGTTTGTCGAGACTCCTGTCTTTTCCACTTTTCACATTGGGCAGTGGGGAGCGTTTTATGTGATATTCACTGGCACAGGAACAGAGCATAATGGGGACAACCCGTTGCTGTGAAGTTGGAACCGTGACTAACTAACTAACTACAATACAACATCAACACAAGACCAACACAACATCAATACAACATCAACACAAGACCAACACAACATCAATACAACATCAACACAAGACCAACACAAGACTAACACAACATCAACACATGACCAACAAAGACCAACACAACATCAACACAAGACCAACACAACATCAACACAAGATCAATACAACATCAACACAAGGCCAACAAAGACCAACACAAGATCAACACAACATCAATACAACATCAACACAAGACCAACAAAGACCAACACAAGTCACTAACCCATGATAATGTATCTGCCTTTAATGACAACTCTGTCCGTCAGGATGATCATCATCTTCTGCAGCAACAGACCCAGGCACATGTTGTTGGCGTCTTTGTTGACTGGCTCCAGCTCACTGACTTCCAAACCTGAGACACAAAAACATATTGTTCACAGAGGAACTGGCTGGCAAGCTGTAGCACATTCTGAAGATTAATTAACATCAATACATCTTTAACAAGTCTCTATTACAATACACTGACTTCCAAACCTGAGACACCAAAACATATTGTTCACAGAGGAACTGGCTGGCAAGCTGTAGCACATTCTGAAGATTAATTAACATCAATACATCTTTAACAAGTCTCTATTACAATACACTGACTTCCAAACCTGAGACACAAAAACATATTGTTCACAGAGGAACTGGCTGGCAAGCTGTAGCACATTCTGAAGATTAATTAACATCAATACATCTTTAACAAGTCTCTATTACAATACACTGACTTCCAAACCGGAGACACAAAAACATATTGTTCACAGAGGAACTGGCTGGCAAGCTGTAGCACATTCTGAAGATTAATTAACATCAATACATCTTTAACAAGTCTCTATTACAATACACTGACTTCCAAACCTGAGACACAAAAACATATTGTTCACAGAGGAACTGGCTGGCAAGCTGTAGCACATTCTGAAGATTAATTAACATCAATACATCTTTAACTCTCTATTACAATACACTGACTTCCAAACCTGAGACACAAAAACATATTGTTCACAGAGGAACTGGCTGGCAAGCTGTAGCACATTCTGAAGATTAATTAACATCAATACATCTTTAACAAGTCTCTATTACAATACACTGACTTCCAAACCTGAGACACAAAAACATATTGTTCACAGAGGAACTGGCTGGCAAGCTGTAGCACATTCTGAAGATTAATTAACATCAATACATCTTTAACAAGTCTCTATTACAATACACTGACTTCCAAACCTGAGACACAAAAACATATTGTTCACAGAGGAACTGGCTGGCAAGCTGTAGCACATTCTGAAGATTAATTAACATCAATACATCTTTAACAAGTCTCTATTACAATACACTGACTTCCAAACCTGAGACACAAAAACATATAGTTCACAGAGGAACTGGCTGGCAAGCTGTAGCACATTCTGAAGATTAATTAACATCAATACATCTTTAACAAGTCTCTATTACAATACACTGACTTCCAAACCTGAGACACAAAAACATATTGTTCACAGAGGAACTGGCTGGCAAGCTGTAGCACATTCTGAAGATTAATTAACATCAATTCATCTTTAACAAGTCTCTATTACAATACACTGACTTCCAAACCTGAGACACAAAAACATATTGTTCACAGAGGAACTGGCTGGCAAGCTGTAGCACATTCTGAAGATTAATTAACATCAATACATCTTTAACAAGTCTCTATTACAATACACTGACTTCCAAACCTGAGACACAAAAACATATTGTTCACAGAGGAACTGGCTGGCAAGCTGTAGCACATTCTGAAGATTAATTAACATCAATACATCTTTAACAAGTCTCTATTACAATACACTGACTTCCAAACCTGAGACACAAAAACATATTGTTCACAGAGGAACTGGCTGGCAAGCTGTAGCACATTCTGAAGATTAATTAACATCAATAGATCTTTAACAAGTCTCTATTACAATACACTGACTTCCAAACCTGAGACACAAAAACATATTGTTCACAGAGGAACTGGCTGGCAAGCTGTAGCACATTCTGAAGATTAATTAACATCAATACATCTTTAACAAGTCTCTATTACAATACACTGACTTCCAAACCTGAGACACAAAAACATATTGTTCACAGAGGAACTGGCTGGCAAGCTGTAGCACATTCTGAAGATTAATTAACATCAATACATCTTTAACAAGTCTCTATTACAATACACTGACTTCCAAACCTGAGACACAAAAACATATTGTTCACAGAGGAACTGGCTGGCAAGCTGTAGCACATTCTGAAGATTAATTAACATCAATACATCTTTAACAAGTCTCTATTACAATACACTGACTTCCAAACCTGAGACACAAAAACATATTGTTCACAGAGGAACTGGCTGGCAAGCTGTAGCACATTCTGAAGATTAATTAACATCAATACATCTTTAACAAGTCTCTATTACAATACACTGACTTCCAAACCTGAGACACAAAAACATATTGTTCACAGAGGAACTGGCTGGCAAGCTGTAGCACATTCTGAAGATTAATTAACATCAATACATCTTTAACAAGTCTCTATTACAATACACTGACTTCCAAACCTGAGACACAAAAACATATTGTTCACAGAGGAACTGGCTGGCAAGCTGTAGCCCATTCTGAAGATTAATTAACATCAATACATCTTTAACAAGTCTCTATTACAATACACTGAGTGACTGACTGAAATCATCAACCATGTACACACTAGACAGCGTTGTCTGGTTAATGTTGTGATGGTGAATGGCCCCGACTGGGCGGTGGGTTCAAGTCTATTCACAACTCAATGAATCTTATTGTTACTTTCCCATTTGTTGAGAGGCATGGTTGAGAGGTTACAGTTTTCAACTATGGTTTAAAAGGTGCAGGTTTAAATCTCAGCACAGGGCTGGGAATTGTAACAATAACCATTGGTGTCTAATGATTTCACATGTCGCCAGGCTCTCTTGGGCAGTGAAATCTGATATCTAGTCTTCTAGGATAAGGGCAAAAAAAAAGATAGCGTCCTGTATGCAAGTTATGTACATTAAAAATCCCATTAGATTGGAAATCAATAAGAGTAGGCCATAAGGTTGTACCCTGACAAAATTGTTAAGAAAGAAAACCTAGATAGTCTGACTACCTTGAATGGAATCTGTCTAGAGGAAAGCAACCTTACTTGCCAGGTTGGACACCCTTCCTCGCCTTCTCACGCCATTCCAAACGTAGCATCGAGCAGAAACAGCAGCACAGATGTTGAACATCTCCAGTGCTGATGAAGACAATGTTTCAGTAGACTGGTTACAGTGTACGGATGCTGCATGCATTTCTGTGACCTCGAGATTGACAACTAAAGCAAACAGTGGAAACATTCCTGTCTTCTAACACCAAAGAAAGCAAAGACAATACCCTCTGTGGGAAAGCTCATGCTCACCATTTTTGGAACAGCTGGGGGTAGAACTTGATATAAACAGATAATAATAGAGATGGGAGAAGTCCATCGTCTTGAAAGAGTGTATAGTCCATCATCTTGAGAGGTGTATATGTAGAGAAGAACTCAAGTTGACACCAATTTTCAGTACATGTCTTGATTCCTTCAAACTAAAGTGTTAAACATTTTAACCAACCCTCATTTTACAGACACTGATCTCTGCCTCTCATCTTTATTCTCAGACTGGAGATAGTTGCCCTGTATCATCTCTGTATTATTCATGTTGCTCCACAAGATCTCTGCCTCTCATCTTTATTCTCAGACTGGAGATAGTTGCCCTATATCATCCCTGTATTATTCATGGTGCTCCACAAGATCTCTGCCTCTCATCTTTATTCTCAGACTGGAGAAAGCTGCCATGTATCATCCCTGTATTATTAAAGCGGGGTCAAGCTAGAACAGAACACTGTGTGGGAAGCCAAATAAGAACAGTCAACCCACACAGAACTGGTGTTGTGAGTCACTACACACTGAGGGAGATACTGAGGAGATACTGGACTAATAGTTCCATGTGCAATGAGGATGATCTGTTGACTATCTGGGATCTGAGCACTTCTGGACTAATAGTTCCATGTGCAATGGGGATGATCTGTTGACTAACTGGGATCAGAACACTTCAGGACTAATAGTTCCATGTGCAATGGGGATGATCTGTTGACTAACTGGGATCAGACCACTTCAGGACTAATAGTTCCATGTGCAATGGGGATGATCTGTTGACTAACTGGGATCAGAACAATTCTGGGCTAATAGTTCCATGTGCAATGGGGATGATCTGTTGACTATCTGGGATCAGACCACTTCAGGACTAATAGTTCCATGTGCAATGGGGATGATCTGTTGACTAACAGGGATCAGAACACTTCAGAACTAATAGTTCCATGTGCAATGAGGATGATCTGTTGACTATCTGGGATCTGAGCACTTCTGGGCTAATAGTTCCATGTGCAATGGGGATGATCTGTTGACTAACTGGGATCAGAACACTTCAGGACTAATAGTTCCATGTGCAATGGGGATGGTCTGTTGACTAACTGGGATCAGAACAATTCTGGGCTAATAGTTCCATGTGCAATGGGGATGATCTGTTGACTATCTGGGATCTGATCACTTCTGGGCTAATAGTTCCATGTGCAATGGGGATGATCTGTTGACTAACAGGGATCAGAACACTTCAGGAATAATAGTTCCATGTGCAATGGGGATGATCTGTTGACTATCTGGGATCTGAGCACTTCTGGGCTAATAGTTCCATGTGCATTGGGGATGATCTGTTGACTAACTGGGATCAGAACACTTCAGGACTAATAGTTCCATGTGCAATGGGGATGATCTGTTGACTAACTGGGATCAGACCACTTCAGGACTAATAGTTCCATGTGCAATGGGGATGATCTGTTGACTAACTGGGATCAGAACAATTCTGGGCTAATAGTTCCATGTGCAATGGGGATGATCTGTTGACTAACTGGGATCAAACCACTTCAGGACTAATAGTTCCATGTGCAATGGGGATGATCTGTTGACTAACTGGGATCAGAACAATTCTGGGCTAATAGTTCCATGTGCAATGGGGATGATCTGTTGACTAACTGGGATCAGAACACTTCAGGACAAATAGTTCCATGTGCAATGAGGATGATCTGTTGACTATCTGGGATCTGAGCACTTCTGGGCTAATAGTTCCATGTGCAATGGGGATGATCTGTTGACTAACAGGGATCAGAACACTTCAGGACTAATAGTTCCATGTGCAATGGGGATGATCTGTTGACTATCTGGGATCTGAGCACTTCTGGGCTAATAGTTCCATGTGCAATGGGGATGATCTGTTGACTAACAGGGATCAGAACACTTCAGAACTAATAGTTCCATGTGCAATGAGGATGATCTGTTGACTATCTGGGATCTGAGCACTTCTGGGCTAATAGTTCCATGTGCAATGGGGATGATCTGTTGACTAACTGGGATCAGAACACTTCAGGACTAATAGTTCCATGTGCAATGGGGATGATCTGTTGACTAACTGGGATCAGAACAATTCTGGGCTAATAGTTCCATGTGCAATGGGGATGATCTGTTGACTATCTGGGATCTGATCACTTCTGGGCTAATAGTTCCATGTGCAATGGGGATGATCTGTTGACTAACAGGGATCAGAACACTTAAGGACTAATAGTTTCATGTGCAATGGGGATGATCTGTTGACTAACTGGGATCAGAACACTTCTGGGCTAATAGTTTCATGTGCAATGGGGATGACCTGTTGACTAACTGGGATCAGAACAATTCTGGGCTAATAGTTCCATGTGCAATGGGGATGATCTGTTGACTAACTGGGATCAGAACAATTCTGGGCTAATAGTTCCATGTGCAATGGGGATGATTTGTTGACTAACTGGGATCAGAACACTTCTGGGCTAATAGTTTCATGTGCAATGGGGATGATCTGTTGATTAACTAACTAGTCCTGTATTATTCATTTTGCTCCACAAGAACTATGCCTCAAACTCCATTCCCACACTGGAGGTAGTTGTTGATTTATATATGACATATAAATCGCATTAAAGCATTCATGTGACCAACCATGTGTGATGAATCTGTGCCAATAGTTTACAGAACTTCAATGAATCCATCAACATGATTAGACAGGTAATCTATATGAAAGAATGAAGTCATGATACACCATGTGATGACATCTTGTTCATACCCCTCATCTGATCACTTCCTGTTGTGAATCCGTTGATCTGAAGCTGACCTTCGTAGGGAGTATTTGGATCATCCATCAACAGCATATCATCATCATCCATGCCCTCATCATCACAGTTATTCTGTGCTGTGCCATTGTCTATACCTGGAAAATAACATCCACCAATACAACACATGAATAATACCAGTCTCTCTGTGCTAGAGTGGTACAGTTATGATAGAGTGGTGTAAAATTATAGAATGGTATAGAGTTATGGCAGTGGTGTAGAGTTGTGGTAGAATGGTAAAGTTATGATAGGGTTGTAAAATTATAGAGTGGCATAGAGTTATAGCAGTGGTGTAGAGTTGTAGTAGAGTGGTACAATTATGATAGAGTGGTGTAAAATTATAGAATGGTATAGAGTTATAGCAGTGGTGTAGAGTTGTGGTAGAATGGTAAAGTTATGATAGGGTTGTAAAATTATAGAGTGGCATAGAGTTATAGCAGTGGTGTAAAGTTGTGGGAGAATGGTAACAAACCACTTGCTGCACTACGGAGCAGAGACGATACAATTTTGTTGAGTGCAGTGGTCGGTGATGAATTCTGGTATTATCATTTTGATCCATGCAGTAAAACAGCGAGCATACAGTAAAACAGCGAGCATGCAGCGGAAACATCCTGGATCACCAAAACACCAAACATTCAAGTCACAAGTTTCCATCGGTGAGGTTATGCTGACATGTTGCTTTATCATGAAGGGTCTTTGTTGGTAGACCGTAAATAGCCTGGGACAAACACCAATTCCATCTGCTACAAGGACACACTAGACCAGTGCTTCCCAAACTTTTCACTTTCGCGGACCTGCCGTTTAAAAAAATATTTCTCCTTGTAATCTGGAATTTTATACGACCTCAATATACATTTTAATATAAATATAAGATTTAATGTAATTGTGGGTGTTGTCTCAGTGCGCAAAATACTGCTCCATAATATTATTGGATGACAGTGATTTATTTAATGGTGGTCCCATTTTCATGAGTAAAAATTTTATTGCAGCGATTTACAAATAAAAAATTATTTCAAATGTCAAAACTACATTTAGGTCTTCTTGTAAAGGTGTATATACTCGTATACACTGAAAGTAATTAACACCAATCTATATATATAAAAGAGAATGTTTGTGTCTTTGTGTCTTTGTTTGTGTGTCCTTTATGCGTTCCTGAACAGTCCATCTGATGAGATGAAATTTTGTACAGATCTTCTCATTCCTGCAGAGCCAACTGACATAGTTATTTAGTTTAAAATCAACAATTTTTCCTCTAGCATGAAAGAAAATAGCACGGGCTTAAGAAAGAGACGAATAAATGTCCCGCCATCTTGCTGCAAGGGAATTCACTCTCTGATTAAACCAGAAATTAGTTATGAACAGTTGTTGTTCTCACTCGCGTGGATGCAACTGAAATAGTTAGTTAGCTTAAAATCAATTTTTTATGTTTGGGAACGGGAACGGGAGCAGGGGACGAATATGAATTAAATTAGAAGCACACCGCTAGGGGCTGGGCGAAGCCAGGCCGGGTCGTCTTTTTTGGGAACGGAAATGGGAGCAGGGGCCGAATATGAATTAAATGAGACACTCCCCGCCAGGGGCTGAGCGAAGCCGGGCCGGGTCGTCTAGTATAAAATAAAAATTAAATATATCTTGGAAAATGATACCAAATCAGATTTTAAACAACCTGACTAAATTACAGTATGCTGTAATAAAAATGATTTAATGATCAGCTGCTCACAGTAACTATTTAATGCGAGGGGTGGGCCTGTTTATTATTTACAAGCTTATCAAATCGAGGCTCGATTGTAGACAGCGCTACCTGCAAAGGAGAAGAAATTTCCATACTGTTTCTGTATTTTGTCTTAATAACGCTCATTGATGAAAAAGAAATACTCTTATTTCAAGTTGTTGTTGTATCGATATCCACATACACCATCAGAATCGCTAAGTTGGCAACGTCCGTGCTTTCATTCAGCTGTAATGAAAAACACTTTGCAGATGTATCTAACACCTTCACTCGCTCAGACAATGGCAAAACGCATTATAATCGTACAACGAAAATCACGTATGTTCTGTATCTTATTACAATCAGCAAATTATAATGTGCATCTTTCTCATTTTTCGTCACATAGGAAACAAAAGAAACGCACGTTGTCAACAAACAAATGTCGTCGACCGGGCCGGCTTTTAGTATTGGTCTCAGCTGGTTACTATGTTTAACTGTCCCATTGAACCAATGATTCGCTTCTCCTTAAACATAAATACTCCTTGGGCTATACGGCTGCAGGCTCAATTTATTTTAAAATTCAATCACCATAATAATGGTGCGGATATCATGTTTTGAGAAAAGGATAATCTTGTTTTTAAAAAGTTCTAAACAATCCTCAAAGGAGAAAATATTTAACTTTTTTCAACTAACGTTGCGAACCGGCAAAGAAGGACTCGCGGACCGGCACCGGTCCACGGACCACCACTTTGGGAAGCACTGCACTAGATTAGCTGCCGAGAGCCTTCAAGAATACATGACCTGGTATGTTGTCACAAGGTTTAATTGTGTTGCATGACAATGTGCATCCACATTAGCATGAAAAAGGTGGGAAATTCAGCCACATCCGGCACATGTAACTGCAGATTGTGTAACAGTAGGTTATGTAATATCAGGATATGTAACAGTAGGTGATGTAACATGAGCATCCCAAGACAAAGCTTACCTTCCACATCCAGCATGGGCAGGTCCTCCTCATACAACTGGTAGCCATTTTCCTGTGGCTGGTCATAGTGCTGGTCAGAACTGGCCACACTCACTTCTTTAGAACCAATGCATGAACAACATCTGAAACAGAAAATAACTACATCAACTTGCTACAGACAGACCAGAACTACATCAACTTGCTACAGACAGACAGACCAGAACTACATCAACCTGCTACAGACAGACCAGAACTACATCAATCTGCTACAGACAGACCAGAACTACATCAACTTGCTACAGACAGACCAGAACTACATCAATCTGCTACAGACAGACAGACCAGAACTACATCAACTTGCTACAGACAGACCAGAACTACATTAACTTGCTACAGACAGACCAGAACTTAATCAACCTGCTACAGACAGACCAGAACTACATCAACCTGCTACAGACAGACCAGAACTACATCAACCTGCTACAGACAGACCAGAACTACATCAATCTGCTACAGACAGACCAGAACTACATCAACTTGTTACAGACACACCAGAACTACATCAACCTGCTACAGACAGACCAGAACTACATCAACCTGCTACAGACAGACCAGAACTATATCAACCTGCTACAGACAGACCAGAACTACATCACCTTGCTACAGACAGATCAGAACTACATCAACCTGCTACAGACAGACCAGAACTTAATCAACTGGCTACAGACAGACCAGAACTTAATCAACTTGCTACAGACAGACCAGAACTACATCAACTTGCTACAGACAGACAGACCAGAACTACATCAACCTGCTACAGACAGACCAGAACTACATCAATCTGCTACAGACAGACCAGAACTACATCAACCTACTACAGACAGACCAGAACTACATCAACCTACTACAGACAGACCAGAACTACATCAACCTGCTACAGACAGACAAACCAGAACTACATCAACCTGCTACAGACAGACCAGAACTACATCAATCTGCTACAGACAGACCAGAACTACATCAACTTGCTACAGACAGACAGACCAGAACTACATCAACCTGCCACAGACAGACCAGAACTACATCAACCTGCTACAGACAGACCAGAACTACATCAACCTGCTACAGACAGACCAGAACTACATCACCTTGCTACAGACAGACCAGAACTACATCAACCTGCTACAGACAGACCAGAACTACATCAACCTGCTACAGACAGACCAGAACTACATCACCTTGCTACAGACAGACCAGAACTACATCAACTTGCTACAGACAGACCAGAACTACATCACCTTGCTACAGACAGACCAGAACTACATCAACCTGCTACAGACAGACCAGAACTTAATCAACCTACTACAGACAGACCAGAACTACATCACCTTGCTACAGACAGACCAGAACTACCTCAACTGGCTACAGACAGACCAGAACTACGTCAACTGGCTACAGACAGACCAGAACTACGTCAACTGGCTACAGACAGACCAGAACTACATCAACTTGCTACAGACAGACCAGAACTACCTCAACTTGCTACAGACAGACCAGAACTACATCACCTTGCTACAGACAGACCAGAACTACATCAACCTGCTACAGACAGACCAGAACTACATCAACTTGCTACAGACAGACCAGAACTACATCAACCTGGTACAGACAGACCAGAACTACATCAACTTGCTACAGACAGACCAGAACTACATCAATCTGCTACAGACAGACCAGAACTACATCAACTTGCTACAGACAGACCAGAACTACATCAACCTGCTACAGACAGACCAGAACTACATCAACCTGCTACAGACAGACCAGAACTTAATCAACCTACTACAGACAGACCAGAACTTAATCAACCTACTACAGACAGACCAGAACTTAATCAACTTGCTACAGACAGACCAGAACTACGTCAACTTGCTACAGACAGACCAGAACTACATCAACCTGCTACAGACAGACCAGAACTACATCAACCTGCTACAGACAGACCAGAACTACATCAACCTGCTACAGACAGACCAGAACTTAATCAACCTACTACAGACAGACCAGAACTTAATCAACCTACTACAGACAGACCAGAACTTAATCAACTTGCTACAGACAGACCAGAACTACGTCAACTTGCTACAGACAGACCAGAACTACATCAACCTGCTACAGACAGACCAGAACTACATCAACCTGCTACAGACAGACCAGAACTACATCAACCTGCTACAGACAGACCAGAACTTAATCAACCTACTACAGACAGACCAGAACTTAATCAACCTACTACAGACAGACCAGAACTACATCAATCTGCTACAGACAGACCAGAACTACATCAACTTGTTACAGACAGACCAGAACTACATCACCTTGCTACAGACAGACCAGAACTACATCACCTTGCTACAGACAGACCAGAACTACCTCATCTGGCTGCATATTTCCAGTTCCATATTCTGCTGTGCAAAGGATCACCTTCTGTGAATATGTACCATCTTCGCAAGTGTCCCACTCTCCTCCCACTGATCACACAGTGCTTCAACCCTGTAGCATGGGCGTGGATCCCAATTTGTGTGTGTATGTGTGCGTGCCTGCGTGCTTTGTTTGTGTCAGTCTGTCTGTCTGTAAGAGAGATAGATACAGACATAGACAGAAATAGAGAGACAGAGATAGACAGAGAGAGAGACAGAGATAGACAGAGAGAGAGACAGACAGACAGAGAGAGACAGACATACAGACAGAGAGAGTGACAAAGAGAGAGACAGACAGATGAAGAGAAGTGGAAGGGTTAGAAAGGGCAAGCAATCATGGAGAAAATAAACAGCAATAAAAGAAATACTACATATGTCCACAAGTTAAAAAAACACTAAGACTGTATTTGACAGATCTGAGAGAGTTGAAGGGCTGGATAATTTGTTACGTCTTTGATTACACCAACAATCGCTGTTGCCTTTCATGCATTACTTGTAACAGCAGAGGGAACCTTCGAAAGGCAATGCTAATATTTGCCAACATTCAACTCAGAGAGATCTTAAATAGAGCATTTGGTTGTGAAGATGGAGTTATAATGGTAGGCAACCTGAGTTTGTCACCACTTGATCAATATTTCTACACATCACTTAGCAACACTGTCGTTGTGACACAAGACATGCCTAGTATACCAGAATAAATCACCCAGGGGTGACCATAGTATACTTTCAACAGCTGTAGACGGATCTTTCATGAACAGCTGTAGACGGATCTTTCATGAACAGCTGCAGGAACTAGGCTAAAGTCCACCCTCTAGAGACCAACAACATGGGGTGGGGTGGTTCAGCATGGCTGTGGCTTGCAGTCTCCACTTAGACCAGGACCACACTGACAGATGTTACAAGTTCTTGGTCTGACCATACCTTCCACAGCGTCAGCTTCTCTTTCATGTGACTCTTTGTTGTGATTATTGGTTACATAAAGTTCAGTGAAACACCATGTTTCTATGTCATGTGACATATTCAGGAATTGCTGATAGGTCCACAGGTTTAAACCAATCGGTGCTCAATGGCTGATTGAGTCATTGCCATGCCAGCCAATCTCTGACTTCCATAAACATTTGTGGACTAGCAAGTCAGCCCAGTCAAAAGGGTTTGAATAAAAAACCAACATGTTTTGTGTGAGAGAGCATTTGGTAGTCCCTAAAGTGTGGGTCAGGAGTCTGTTTCTATAACACATGTCCTTCAGGCTTTCATCTGACCTGTCTGCCACTGTGGGATCTCATTACAGATCTAGTGCGTGTCTGGATCAGAGCGGAGGTTCCTGATGTGACGATGGAAGATCTCTGAAGTAGTCACGTTGTTGAGATGACAAGTCAGGATCAATCTAGTTGTATTAGGGGTGGATTGGGATTCTGTTGGACATGATTTGCCCAGGTGATGGGTGGTACTTTCTTGAGAGCTTCTTTGAGAACTAATTCAGGATACAGATGGGCACAAAAGAAATCCAGGAGCTCATGGGCCTTGTTCGTAAAGTCACACTTATCAGAACATAACTTGCGCAGATAAAAACACTGAGAGTAAGGTATTATAAGTGCAACAGACAGAAGGATGCACACAGAAGATAATGATGGGAATCTGTAGATTTACAGTAAGCCGTAGTGGTTAGCACAGGCAAGTTGTGCTGAATTTGATGTTACAAAAATGCACAGATGTTGTAGAGGGCTAGGAAATTAAAAATTAATTTGATAGCTGGGTAGAAGCTATCGAAGAAATCAATGAAATGGTCAAGTTCATCTTAAGACACTTCAGTGACGACTACTCTGTCAAGTATATACTTTATATTTACCTCAGGATATTTTGCCGTGACACTTTTGTCATGTCCGGTTTTCTACTTAATGAAGCAGCTCGTGATGCCAACTTTCTGTAGTCACCTCTTTGGAACTCAAACAGTAAACACCGTGACCAGAAACATGTCACAACCAGGGGTACAGCAGCATCGGTTAGATATTGACAGAATCACAGGAACCCAAACAGTAAACACAGGGACCAGAAACATGTCACAACCAGGGGTACAGCAGCATCGGTTAGATATTGACAGAATCACAGGAACCCAAACAGTAAACACAGGGACCAGAAACATATCACAACCAGGGGTATAGCAGCATCGGTTAGATATTGACAGAATCACAGGAACTGTAAACACAGTGACCAGAAACATGTCACAACCAGGTGTATAGCAGCATCGGTTAGATATTGACAGAATCACAGGAACAGTAAACACAGTAACCAGAAACATGTCACAACCAGGACTACAGCAGCACCGGTTAGATATTGACAGAATCACAGGAACGCAAACAGTAAACACCGTGACCAGAAACATGTCACAGCCAGGGGTATGGCAGCACCGGTTAGATATTGACAGAATCACAGGAACCCAAACAGTAAACACCGTGACCAGAAACATGTCACAGCCAGGGGTATGGCAGCACCGGTTAGATATTGACAGAATCACAGGAACCCACACAGTAAACACAGTGACCAGAAACATGTCACAGCCAGGGGTATGGCAGCACCAGTTAGATATTGATAGAATCACAGGAACAGTAAACACCGTGACCAGAAACATGTCACAGCCAGGGGTACAGCAGCACCGGTTAGATACTGACAGAATCACAGGAACCCAAACAGTAAACACAGTGACCAGAAACATGTCACAGCCAGGGGTATGGCAGCACCGGTTAGATATAAGACAGAATCACAGGAACAGTAAACACAGTGACCAGAAACATGTCACAGCCAGGGGTACGGCAGCACCGGTTAGATATTGACAGAATCACATAACAATTATATAACAATAAACCAGGAGGAGAGTGGAGGCTTAATGCCATAAAATTGCCTCCTAGAAATGGACTCATAAATAAAAGTCATAAAACACCTAAAATGTTACAGATTCATAAATAACTGTGCACTCAAGCGTAGAACCTGAGGGTAATTGTAAAGGCCATGTGACATGTCTTGTATTGAATAAGGAGAGATCTGGGACAAGTCTAAATATAAATCTGTTTAAATGTGGATTTTATGTGCAGCAAACTTCAACACAAGAAGTCGGGCGGCTGTGCACTTGGCATGATTGGTGCCACTCTCAGTGCTGTCAATTCTGTATCATGTTACCCTGAATAAGATTGTGCTACACAACGGATGAGACAGTTCTTCAAGAAACAAATGCCAACTGTAAAGTGATTAGAGAAGTTAGACACAGACAGTCAAGATAGTGATTAGAGAAGTTAGACACAGACAGCCAAGATACTGATTAGAGAAGTTAGACACAGACAGTCAAGATAGTGATTAGAGAAGTTAGACACAGACAGTCAAGATACTGATTAGAGAAGTTAGACACAGACAGTCAAGATACTGATTAGAGAAGTTAGACACAGACAGTCAAGATAGTGATTAGAGAAGTTAGACACAGACAGTCAAGATACTGATTAGAGAAGTTAGACACAGACAGTCAAGATACTGATTAGAGAAGTTAGACACAGACAGCCAAGATACTGATTAGAGAAGTTAGACACAGACAGTCAAGATACTGATTAGAGAAGTTAGACACAGACAGTCAAGATTACACGCAGACAGTCAAGATTGTTTGAGAACATTATGAGAAGAAATAAACTAGAACACACAGTGACAACTGGTAAGATTGACGGGAAATGGGTAAAGAAATGGAAATGGGACAAAAAGATAAATAGCTGGATGGCTTGACTACATGGCGTAAGCAAGATAAGGAAACAGACCTTAAACAATGCTCTCGTGATCATGTGTGACAGAAAACCATGACTGCCAAGGTTTATCAGCATGGCATATGATGATGATGAACTCTGAAGTCAAAGAAAAATTGGCTGTTGGTGTATCCCACAGAGACAGAGAGATAGTGTGTGTATACAGAGACAGAGAGAGTATATGCAGAGACAGAGATAGTGTGTGTATACAGAGACAGAGAGAGTATATGCAGAGACAGAAATAGTGTGTGTATACAGAGACAGAGAGAGTATATGCAGAGACAGAGATAGTGTGTGTATACAGAGACAGAGAGAGTATATGCAGAGACAGAAATAGTGTGTGTATACAGAGACAGAGATAGTGTGTGTATACAGAGACAGAGAGAGTATATGCAGAGACAGAGATAGTGTGTGTACAGAGACAGAGAGAGTATATGCAGAGACAGAAATAGTGTGTGTATACAGAGACAGAGAGAGTATATGCAGAGACAGAAATAGTGTGTGTACAGAGACAGAGAGAGTATATACAGAGACAGAGATAGTGTGTGTATACAGAGACAGAGAGAGTATATGCAGAGACAGAGATAGTGTGTGTATACAGAGACAGAGAGAGTATTGTATACAGAGACAGAGAGAGTATTGTATACTTAGACAGAGATAGTGTGTGTATACAGAGACAGAGAGAGTGTGTGTATACAGAGACAGAGAGAGTATTGTATACAGAGACAGAGAGAGTATTGTATACAGAGACAGAGAGAGTATTGTATACTTAGACAGAGATAGTGTGTGTATACAGAGACAGAGATAGTGTGTGTATACAGAGACAGAGAGTATATGCAGAGACAGAGAATTGTATACTTAGACAGAAATAGTGTGTGTATACAGAGACAGAGAGAGTATATGCAGAGACAGAATGTGTGTGAATGTGTGTATGAAATGAGTGGCAACTGGCACTGCCAAGATCAATACAGCTGTGGAGATAACAGTTGTTGCTGCTGACATTTTTACAAGCTGACAATCACTGACACAATGATGTACTGGGTGCAGGAGCTACAGGGGAGGGGGGGGGGGGGGGGGGTTGCTGTTCAGATGTCTCAATCTATAACTACAGGCTATAATGTCTCTCCTTCCACCTTTCTTTCTGTCTGGTGTTCTTTCTTCCTTTCTGTCCTTCTTTATATCTGTCTTTCATTTCTTTCTGTTTATTCTTTACCATGTTCTTGATCTCCAATGTTTATTTACTTATGTCTCATATTTAATTCATTTATTGTTTCAATCATTTTTCTTTGGTTCTTTTTTATGTTTGTCTTCTTTTCTGTCTTTTCAATATTCTGTCTGTATTATTTCTATCCTTATAATTCCTCAGGTATCCTCTTTATTTACTATTCCTAACTTATCCTCTTTCTTTATCATTCCTCATGTACCCTCATTGTTTACCATTCCTCACTCGCCTTCTTTGTAAACTAAAAGAATGTTCTTGATGTAAACTCAAGAAATATATTCTATACTTCCAACACAGATGTAATTGATATTGAACAAGGTGATGCAGTCATCTAACCAGAATGTCCTTGATGTAAACACAAGACAGATAATCTATACTTCCAACAAAGACATAAATGATAGAGAACAAAGTGACGCAGTTATCTAACCAGAATGTCTTTGATGTAAACACAAGATAATCTATACTTCCAACAAAGACATAAATGACAGAGAACAAAGTGACGCAGTTATCTAACCAGAATGTCTTTGATGTAAACACAAGATAATCTATACTTCCAACAAAGACATAATTGATAGAGAACAAGGTGACGCAGTTATCTAACCAGAATGTCCTTGATGTAAACATAAGATAGATAATCTATACTTCCAACAAAGACATAATTGATAGAGAACAAGGTGACGCAGTTATCTAACCAGAATGTCCTTGATGTAAACATAAGATAGATAATCTATATTTCCAACAAAGACATAATTGATAGAGAACAAGGTGACGCAGTCATCTAACCAGAATGTCCTTGATGTAAACATAAGATAGATAATCTATACTTCCTGTAGCGAAACCCCAGTGGCCCATGTCCTCATACCTATCCGCTCAATTCCTCCGGAGTGGGATTCTCTGGGTTACTTTCATAACCCGAGTATTTGACACGAATACTTTGAAATCTATCTGTTCTTCGGGAAAACCCAATGGCGCGCCTTGCACCGAATATGACCTAGGGTAATGGTTTGGGCGTGAAAAGTCCGTTGTCAACCTTGTCGGTTGTGGTCGGCACAATGTATTAAAGTTTTAAAGAATTTTACAGATAAAGAGCCGCATCCTACGGCTGGGGTATAAAAGGTAATTTTAGATTAATTGGTCCTGCCAGTCTTGAGCATATTAAGCTTGGTCGTCTCAAATAATGAGACGAATTGGTGAAACGGCAGTCTTGCCAATTTGGCTAAGCGTCTAGATCTGGGCATGGCGGGGGAACAAATCGGGGTAATATCTTTTCCCAGATGATGTCGCATATTCTTGGCGACGGATAAGGGGGGGGGGGGGGGGGGGGGGGGCTATCTTTCTTCCTATGGCTTTACCTCTGTTTAGTGTCATCTTTCATTTGAATATAAACATTCTATAGCTATGGCATGTCGTGGGGAAGGGCTCCGTGGGGACCGGTTCCACCCATCTGAGTTATATCTTCTTGAGCCAGAAGAGGCGATCCACTGTGCTATCTCTTTCGTCTTTCGGCTGATGGGGGGGCAGGTGGACCGGGTGGTTCCTTGTCGATAGGAGGATGTTGGGAGTATAAATGGACTTCCCTGTCTCCCTGAGAGAATCTGAACTCATCTGAATATATGGGTTATGTGAGACACGGCCGATACATTGCGGTGACAGCTCAGACAAGAGCGGCGGCCGGACAGGGTAGTTTCCTCTTTCCTGTTCTTGCTAGGGATGGGGGAGGGAGATTCACTGCGGTCCATACAGACCCACTATTATTATATTAGTTAAGAGTAGGAAACATACATAATTACGCACACTACTCCACAATAGCTTTGTCGTGAGAAAGGCAAGGTTTGCAAGTGAGAGGGAAGCTTGAGAAGGTATGTGCCCAATATTAATAAAGGCATGGTATGAGTGTGGAGAGGAGTGTGGTATGAAGATAATTGAATACTAGGTAATTGTATGGATTTTATGTATGGCAACCGACATGCTGAGACCATTGGAATCTCCATGCCGGCTGTATCTGAAGTTTACACCAGAGGCTCTCAAAATTGTTTTAACTTTACAGGATCCTTCTTTTGACGGCGAATATAGCCGGAGGTTTCGACAGAGCATCGACATAGAACTTTATGTTTACTATGAGGTCCCTGCTGCTGTTGGGCTATACCAGATAGAACCACGGCGGGCCCGAACGGATACTTTCAGACGCCTCGGCAGGCGTTTCGTTGAGCTGGGATCGAGTATGTTTTCATTTTGGGCTAGATCCCGCCTAAGTCACTGACACACCCGTACATATATCCTATTTATTCTCCTTGAGTATTTCCCCACCAAAATTGTGCCACGTGATCCCAGGGCACTTTCCCTAACCATTGGACACACTACATTCGTGTAGGACACGGAAACTTGGAATCCTGGATTTATGGAACCCTGTTGTTCGAACAACCTACGCGGGAAATAAAGACCAGTGAACTTGCCATGAGGTGGTTGTGAATTCATGGGACAATATGGAAAACGATGAGCTAGGAGATTTATATTTGTGTTGATATTGTATGGACTAGTTTTCTCTCTAGATTGTGTGTAGATGTTTATGAGTTAATTGTCAGATATTGTTTTTTCTCTGTGCTGTTATGTATTGAGTTATTAAATTTACAATTACAAATATGTTGAAGAACGTCATGTTGTATGCGTGTCAGCCAGAACGACCCTGCAGGAAATAGGTCCTTAGGTCGAATAGAGAGTGACAGTGAGTCCGGGGGAAACGGAGGAGGGTTGGCAGGGAAAGACCTATTTAAAGCCAGGGCTATGAAATATACATGAGAAAATTGAGACATAGTTATTTGGGACCCTCCACATAGCTTGTTACAATTTCTGGGGGCACGTCGCGGGATATTTTAAATCCTGGTGGAGCTCTGGCTGATATAGGGATAGGGGACAGATATTCTGGTCTAATATCAATAGGTTCTGCTTACCGTACCTGGCTATTGTCTATACTCTTCCTGACACAGACTGACGACATACGAAGTGTTGTGGTCGTGTATTATATCCATTTGTCCATTACCTATTCACTTACCCTCTGAGTTAAGATGGCATCCGCGAAATTTAATGTGGCTGAAGTGCAGGCTACAGGGCGTGAGATAGGCTATGAAGGGGCTGAGTTACAGAAATATGTTCAAGAAGTGGAGAGAGATTTTCGACAAGCTGAGCGCGAAGCTAAGAAAATTGAGGCAGAGCGCGAAGCTAAGAAATTCGAGGCAGAGCGCGAGGCTAAGAAAATCGAGGCAGAGCGCGAAGCAAAGAAAATTGAGGCTGAGGCTAGGAAGATGGAGGCCGAGCAGGCAGCCAGAGACCATGAGTTCCGTATGAGGGAGTTGGAGCTGAAAGCTGAAAGCTCCAACTGCCAAGGAAAGCGAGGGTGCAGTTGGAGGCGCAGTTCTCCCTGACTCAACAACTTCTAGTGGCGGTCCATACCAGGCAATGAAGTTCCCATTACTCCCGTTCGATGAACACAAAGATAAGATCGACCAGTATCTTCACAGATTTCAGTCGATGGCTTTGGCTATGGGATTGGAACGTGGGAAATGGAACTTGAAACTCTCACAGGGCCTGAGGGGGACCGCATATGAGGTCTATTCAAGGTTGCCACCTGGTATGGAGAATGACTATGAGGCCCTGGAAAAGGCATTATTGAAAAGGTTCCAGATGACAGCCCATACTTACCGACAACAGTTCAGAAAGTCGAGGAGAGAGCCAGGAGAGATGTTCTCAGCATACAGTGTTAGACTTAAGTCTTACCTTTTGAAATGGATGTCATTAGCAGGATTTGCCAACGACTATGAAAGTTTAGAAGAATTAGTGGTCGTGGACCAAATGAAGAGGATGATGCCTAAGCCATTGCAAACCTTCTTGGTTGAAAATGGGACAGAAAGGTTAGACGTAGTCAACACATTGGCGGAAAGGTATGTGCTAGCTCATGGGGATAATGGGGAACTGGCACAACCCAATCTCCGATCACCAGACACTGGGTCTGGAAAGAAGAAGAACCCCAAACCCACTCACACCAAAAAGGAGGATCTTTTCGAAAAAGTTCCCATTAAGAAACCCTCTGGTAAGAGTCCACCTGGATCTCCCAAAAGAAAGTGGAGTGAAAAGTGGTGCGCCTTCTGCAAATCTCCCACACACAATACGGCTGATTGCAGGCGCAAACAGAAAGACTCTCACTATGCTGCCTGTCTTGTAGAAACCGGGGAGGGGTCTAATAAGGAGGTAGAAGGGAGGGATCCTGGGAACAAAGATTCAGAAAAACCACCAGTAGTAGAGACGGTTCTTGTGAACGGACAACCAGTCGAGTGTCTCTATGACACAGGTCTTCAGTTTGAGGCCGTAATTTCATCACACTTAGTGAGCCCAGAGCAGCTAACCGGGGAATCCATTGAGATTCAAACGGCGACAAAGAGTGCGGTAGCGATGTCTCTTCCAATTGCGAAGGTGGACATCAAATCAAAATATGTTACCGGCACTATTCAGGCAGCCGTTCTGATCGATCCTATCTTCCCGATGATCTTGGGTTGCTGCTACGTCTTCCTAGGGATCCCAAACGAACCCATGTACGTAGGGGCGATGCAAACCAGATCTCAATCGGAGGAGGAGCAGACGCCGGCCTTGATCGTGAATCCCTTGCCTGGGGAGTTACGAGCTGCTCAAAGCCAGGATGCTACGTTGCAACCTTGCTTCAACCAGTTGCCAAAAAGTGCTGACCCACCAAGACGGGGTCAGTATTATATGAAGAATCGGTTACTGTACCGGAGAGCCGGAGTGGAGGAACGCCAGCATGGACAGCTGGTAGTTCCTAAGGCTTATCAGGAACAGCTTCTTCATATGGGACACACCATTTCTTTCAGTGGACATATGGGTGTCGGGGCAACACTTCAGCGCATTTCCTGCCATTACTACTGGCCAGGGATGACTGGAGATGTGCGTAGGTACGTCAAGTCGTGCCCAGAGTGCCAGCGTGTGGCACCAAAACACTGGACGGCTCCGGTAGTCTTGGGTGATATGCCCATTATGAACTCTCCTTTCGAGAGAGTTGCCATCGATCTGGTTGGTCCTCTTCCTCGGACTAGGAAGAGGAATATGTATATTCTGACGATGGTGGATTGCTGTTCCATGTGGGGCGAGGCGATACCGTTGGCCACCATCGACTCTAAGCGAGTGGCTGATGCACTGATGGAGACTTTTACTCGGTTGGGATTTCCAAACCAGATCCTAACGGACAATGGGTCTCAGTTTTGTGGTAAGCTGATGGAGGAAGTCTTTCGTACCTTCCAGACTAACCACATTCACACAAGCCCATACCACCCTCAGTCTAATGGGCAAGTAGAGAGGTTTAATGGTACCTTGATGACCATGCTTAGGAAGCTGGCTCAAGAGAAACCAGACAGATGGGATGAATATATCCCAGCCGCCTTGTTCGCCTATCGGGAGGTTCCCCATGGGTCAACCGGGTTGCCACCAGCCACTCTATTATTCGGGAGGCCAATCAAGGGTCCCTTAGAAGCCTTATTGAGATGTTGGACAGAGGAGGAGACTTCCGAAGAGGTGGTATCTTCCTACAAATACGTCGAGGAGTTAAAGAAGAAACTCCAGACAGGTTGGGCTTTGGCGGCTCAGAATCTGAGAGCGGCCAGAAAGAGACACGCGGCCTACTACAATAGAAGGACGAAAGATAGGTCTCTGAAGGTGGGGGATCGGGTTCTGTTGTTACTTCCAGTAGGTTCCAATAAACTCGAGATTGGTTGGCAGGGGCCTTTCCCAGTGGAAAGGGTTGTGTCCCGTACCAATTATGCTATCCGGATCAGGGGGAAATCTAAAATCTTCCACATTAACCTCCTCAAAAAATATGAGGAACGATCCGATGGTACTTCTCTCCCACTCATGACTATGGCGGTCGCGATGGAAACTGAATCGGGCGAAGACGCGGATAGGGAGTATCCTTTACACCCTGGGGAAACCTATAAGGATGTACATATAAATCCTGATCTGTCGGCTGAAGAAACAGAACTAGTCATCCGTTTGTTGGAGTCCCATCAACAGATTCTTACCGATCGTCCAGGGCGGACAGGGTTGGTTGAGTTTGATATGACTCTGACTACCCAAGACCCCATTCGCCAAAAAATATATCCAGTGCCCTTTGCGAAAGAGAAGGCCCTGGAAGCCGAAATCCAGAAGCTTCTGGATGATGACATCATAACTCCTTCGACTTCTCCTTATAATGCCGGGGTTGTCTTGTTGAGAAAGCCAAGCGGGGAGCACCGCTTGTGTATTGATTACAGGCATTTAAACAGTTGTACGACATTCCAAGTTGAGCCGTTACCAAACACAAATCAACTGTTTGCCAGATTAAATAGGGCAAAGTACTTTTCAAAAATCGATTTAAGCCGGGGATATTATCAGATCCCTGTGAAGCCTGAGGTTCGGCCCTTGCTCGCTTTCAGTACTCCGAGCGGCCATTACGAATTTAAGGTGATGCCTTTTGGGCTGAGCAATGCGCCCAGTGTGTTCACACGCATGATGAGAAAGTTATTAGACCCTTTAAGGGATCCCTCTGTCGTCTCGTTTATGGATGATATTCTCATCGCTTCTGGCAATCTGAAAGATCACCTGAAATCCTTGGAACAGATCTTCATAAGATTGAAAGAGGAGGGGTTAACTGCCCGTCCAGCCAAATGCATGATTGGCTATCACTCCTTAGAATTTCTGGGACATACTATTACCCCGGGGGGTTTGGTACCGGAAGAAAAGAATGTAGAGAAGGTCAGACTCGCACCCCGTCCTAAATCCAAAAAGGATGTTAGGTCTTTCTTGTCTCTGTGTGGGTTTTACCAGAAATTTATTCCAAAGTTCAACGAAATTGGGGCACCGTTAACCGAAACCCTGAAGAAAGGATCGCCAGATCCTATAGTCTGGACCCCGAGCTGTGAAGAGGCTTATGGGAAGCTGAAACAGGCTTTGATGGATAGGCCAGTCCTGCAACTCCCAAATTTGGAGAAAACGTTTGTTCTAAGAACCGACGCGAGTAACATAGGGATTGGAGCAACTCTGTTGCAGGAAGGGCGAGATGATCCTACTGTGCTATGTCCGGTGGCATATGCCAGTAGAAAACTGTTACCCGCGGAACGGAATTACTCCACCGTCGAACGGGAATGTCTGGCTCTAGTGTGGGCGGTACAGAAATTTCAACCTTATCTGTATGGAGTACCGTTCAAAGTGCAGTCCGACCATCAACCTCTGACGTTTTTGGCAACTTCTAAGAAACTGAACGCAAGGTTAATGAGATGGTCATTGCTCTTACAACCGTATCAGTTCACGGTCGAATACATCCCCGGAAGGGATAATGTGGGAGCGGATTTTATGTCACGGCATCCTATGGTCGAAGGTGAGGGGGAGGTAATTCGAAGCGAACCTCTGGCAGTTGAAAGTTCGTAGGGTTCGACTTTCTTAAGAGGGGGCCTATGTAGCGAAACCCCAGTGGCCCATGTCCTCATACCTATCCGCTCAATTCCTCCGGAGTGGGATTCTCTGGGTTACTTTCATAACCCGAGTATTTGACACGAATACTTTGAAATCTATCTGTTCTTCGGGAAAACCCAATGGCGCGCCTTGCACCGAATATGACCTAGGGTAATGGTTTGGGCGTGAAAAGTCCGTTGTCAACCTTGTCGGTTGTGGTCGGCACAATGTATTAAAGTTTTAAAGAATTTTACAGATAAAGTGCCGCATCCTACGGCTGGGGTATAAAAGGTAATTTTAGATTAATTGGTCCTGCCAGTCTTGAGCATATTAAGCTTGGTCGTCTCAAATAATGAGACGAATTGGTGAAACGGCAGTCTTGCCAATTTGGCTAAGCGTCTAGATCTGGGCATGGCGGGGGAACAAATCGGGGTAATATCTTTTCCCAGATGATGTCGCATATTCTTGGCGACGGATAAGGGGGGGGGGGGGGCTATCTTTCTTCCTATGGCTTTACCTCTGTTTAGTGTCATCTTTCATTTGAATATAAACATTCTATAGCTATGGCATGTCGTGGGGAAGGGCTCCGTGGGGACCGGTTCCACCCATCTGAGTTATATCTTCTTGAGCCAGAAGAGGCGATCCACTGTGCTATCTCTTTCGTCTTTCGGCTGATGGGGGGGCAGGTGGACCGGGTGGTTCCTTGTCGATAGGAGGATGTTGGGAGTATAAATGGACTTCCCTGTCTCCCTGAGAGAATCTGAACTCATCTGAATATATGGGTTATGTGAGACACGGCCGATACATTGCGGTGACAGCTCAGACAAGAGCGGCGGCCGGACAGGGTAGTTTCCTCTTTCCTGTTCTTGCTAGGGATGGGGGAGGGAGATTCACTGCGGTCCATACAGACCCACTATTATTATATTAGTTAAGAGTAGGAAACATACATAATTACGCACACTACTCCACAATAGCTTTGTCGTGAGAAAGGCAAGGTTTGCAAGTGAGAGGGAAGCTTGAGAAGGTATGTGCCCAATATTAATAAAGGCATGGTATGAGTGTGGAGAGGAGTGTGGTATGAAGATAATTGAATACTAGGTAATTGTATGGATTTTATGTATGGCAACCGACATGCTGAGACCATTGGAATCTCCATGCCGGCTGTATCTGAAGTTTACACCAGAGGCTCTCAAAATTGTTTTAACTTTACAGGATCCTTCTTTTGACGGCGAATATAGCCGGAGGTTTCGACAGAGCATCGACATAGAACTTTATGTTTACTATGAGGTCCCTGCTGCTGTTGGGCTATACCAGATAGAACCACGGCGGGCCCGAACGGATACTTTCAGACGCCTCGGCAGGCGTTTCGTTGAGCTGGGATCGAGTATGTTTTCATTTTGGGCTAGATCCCGCCTAAGTCACTGACACACCCGTACATATATCCTATTTATTCTCCTTGAGTATTTCCCCACCAAAATTGTGCCACGTGATCCCAGGGCACTTTCCCTAACCATTGGACACACTACATTCGTGTAGGACACGGAAACTTGGAATCCTGGATTTATGGAACCCTGTTGTTCGAACAACCTACGCGGGAAATAAAGACCAGTGAACTTGCCATGAGGTGGTTGTGAATTCATGGGACAATATGGAAAACGATGAGCTAGGAGATTTATATTTGTGTTGATATTGTATGGACTAGTTTTCTCTCTAGATTGTGTGTAGATGTTTATGAGTTAATTGTCAGATATTGTTTTTTCTCTGTGCTGTTATGTATTGAGTTATTAAATTTACAATTACAAATATGTTGAAGAACGTCATGTTGTATGCGTGTCAGCCAGAACGACCCTGCAGGAAATAGGTCCTTAGGTCGAATAGAGAGTGACAGTGAGTCCGGGGGAAACGGAGGAGGGTTGGCAGGGAAAGACCTATTTAAAGCCAGGGCTATGAAATATACATGAGAAAATTGAGACATAGTTATTTGGGACCCTCCACATAGCTTGTTACACTTCCAACAAAGACATAATTGATAGAGAACAAGGTGACGCAGTTATCTAACCAGAATGTCCTTGATGTAAACATAAGATAGATAATCTATACTTCCAACAAAGACATAATTGATAGAGAACAAGGTGACGCAGTTATCTAACCAGAATGTCCTTGATGTAAACATAAGATAGATAATCTATACTTCCAACAAAGACATAATTGATAGAGAACAAGGTGGTGCAGTCATCTAACCAGAATGTCCTTGATGTAAACATAAGACAGATAATCTATACTTCCAACAAAGACATAATTGATAGAGAACAAGGTGGTGCAGTCATCTAACCAGAATGTCCTTGATGTAAACACAAGACAGATAATCTATACTTCCAACAAAGACATAATTGATAGAGAACAAGGTGACGCAGTTATCTAACCAGAATGTCCTTGATGTAAACATAAGATAGATAATCTATACTTCCAACAAAGACATAATTGATAGAGAACAAGGTGACGCAGTTATCTAACCAGAATGTCCTTGATGTAAACATAAGATAGATAATCTATACTTCCAACAAAGACATAATTGATAGAGAACAAGGTGACGCAGTCATCTAACCAGAATGTCCTTGATGTAAACATAAGATAGATAATCTATACTTCCAACAAAGACATAATTGATAGAGAACAAGGTGACGCAGTTATCTAACCAGAATGTCCTTGATGTAAACATAAGATAGATAATCTATACTTCCAACAAAGACATAATTGATAGAGAACAAGGTGACGCAGTTATCTAACCAGAATGTCCTTGATGTAAACATAAGATAGATAATCTATACTTCCAACAAAGACATAATTGATAGAGAACAAGGTGATGCAGTCATCTAACCAGAATGTCCTTGATGTAAACATAAGACAGATAATCTATACTTCCAACAAAGACATAAATGATAGAGAACAAGGTGACGCAGTCATCTAACCAGAATGTCCTTGATGTAAACATAAGACAGATAATCTATACTTCCAACAAAGACATAATTGATAGAGAACAAGGTGGTGCAGTCATCTAACCAGAATGTCCTTGATGTAAACACAAGACAGATAATCTATACTTCCAACAAAGACATAATTGATAGAGAACAAGGTGGTGCAGTCATCTAACCAGAATGTCCTTGATGTAAACATAAGACAGATAATCTATACTTCCAACAAAGACATAATTGATAGAGAACAAGGTGGTGCAGTCATCTAACCAGAATGTCTTTGATGTAAACACAAGACAGATAATCTATACTTCCAACAAAGACATAATTGATAGAGAACAAGGTGACGCAGTTATCTAACCAGAATGTCTTTGATGTAAACATAAGACAGATAATCTATACTTCCAACAAAGACATAAATGATAGAGAACAAGGTGGTGCAGTTATCTAACCAGAATGTCTTTGATGTAAACATAAGACAGATAATCTATACTTCCAACAAAGACATAATTGATAGAGAACAAGGTGACGCAGTTATCTAACCAGAATGTCTTTGATGTAAACATAAGACAGATAATCTATACTTCCAACAAAGAGATAATTGATAGAGAACAAGGTGACGCAGTCATCTAACCAGAATGTCTTTGATGTAAACACAGACAGATAATCTATACTTCCAACAAAGAGATAATTGATAGAGAACAAGGTGACGCAGTCATCTAACCAGAATGTCTTTGATGTAAACACAAGACAGATAATCTATACTTCCAACAAAGACATAATTGATAGAGAACAAGGTGGTGCAGTCATCTAACCAGAATGTCCTTGATGTAAACATAAGACAGATAATCTATACTTCCAACAAAGACATAATTGATAGAGAACAAGGTGACGCAGTTATCTAACCAGAATGTCCTTGATGTAAACATAAGACAGATAATCTATACTTCCAACAAAGACATAAATGATAGAGAACAAGGTGACGCAGTGATCTAACCAGAATGTCCTTGATGTACACATAAGACAGATAATCTATACTTCCAACAAAGACATAATTGATAGAGAACAAGGTGGTGCAGTCATCTAACCAGAATGTCCTTGATGTAAACACAAGACAGATAATCTATACTTCCAACAAAGACATAATTGATAGAGAACAAGGTGGTGCAGTCATCTAACCAGAATGTCTTTGATGTAAACACAAGACAGATAATCTATACTTCCAACAAAGACATAAATGATAGAGAACAAAGTGACGCAGTTATCTAACCAGAATGTCTTTGATGTAAACACAAGACAGATAATCTATACTTCCAACAAAGAGATAATTGATAGAGAACAAGGTGGTGCAGTTATCTAACCAGAATGTCCTTGATGTAAACACAAGACAGATAATCTATACTTCCAACAAAGAGATAATTGATAGAGAACAAGGTGACACAGTCATCTAACCAGAATGTCCTTGATGTAAACACAAGACAGATAATCTATACTTCCAACAAAGACATAATTGATAGAGAACAAGGTGGTGCAGTCATCTAACCAGAATGTCTTTGATGTAAACACAAGACAGATAATCTATACTTCCAACAAAGACATAAATGATAGAGAACAAAGTGACGCAGTTATCTAACCAGAATGTCTTTGATGTAAACACAAGACAGATAATCTATACTTCCAACAAAGAGATAATTGATAGAGAACAAGGTGGTGCAGTTATCTAACCAGAATGTCCTTGATGTAAACACAAGACAGATAATCTATACTTCCAACAAAGAGATAATTGATAGAGAACAAGGTGACGCAGTCATCTAACCAGAATGTCCTTGATGTAAACACAAGACAGATAATCTATACTTCCAACAAAGACATAATTGATAGAGAACAAGGTGACGCAGTCATCTAACCAGAATGTCTTTGATGTAAACACAAGACAGATAATCTATACTTCCAACAAAGACATAATTGATAGAGAACAAGGTGACGCAGTCATCTAACCAGAATGTCTTTGATGTAAACACAAGACAGATAATCTATACTTCCAACAAAGACATAATTGATAGAGAACAAGGTGACGCAGTCATCTAACCAGAATCCTGCAAAGCTATCCCTGTGTGCCTTCGACTGTAGTGGAACATGTCACAAAACATGAGGAAGACCAGGAGCAGAAGGATGGACATCATCATCAAAACCTTACGACACAGATTCACATTCACCAGCACAACACATCCGGCACTGGCACATAAACTGCAGCTCCCCATAAAGCCTCAAAACTAGGTAAGAATCAGCACAGGGAACAAGACAGTACTTCTACTGGCTCCACAGTGGACAGACAAGGCAAGACAGCACAGACACAAGACAGTACTTCTGCTGGCTCCACACTGGACAGACAAAGCAAGACAGCACAGACACAAGACAGTACTTCTGCTGGCTCCACACTGGACAGACAAGGCAAGACAGCACAGACACACGACAGTACTTCTTCTGGTCCACACAGGACAGACAAGACAAGACAGCACAGACACACGACAGTACTTCTTCTGGCTCCAGTGGACAGACAAGACAAGACAGCACAGACACACGACAGTACTTCTACTGGCTCCACAGTGGACAGACAAGGCAAGACAGCACAGACACAAGACAGTACTTCTTCTGGCTCCAGTGGACAGACAAGACAAGACAGCACAGACACACGACAGTACTTCTTCTGGTCCACACTGGTTAGACAAGACAAGACATAATAGACACAAGACAATACTTCTACTGGCTCGACACTGGACAGACAAGACAAGACAGCACAGGCACAAGACAATACTTCTACTGGTCCACAGTGGACAGACATGACAAGTCAGCACAGACACAATACAAGCAACTTACGAGAGCATCAGCTTTTCAAGAGGCTCAATGTAGCACGCATGAAGGTACAAGGTGGGCGGCATCAGCACAAATACAGATACCCAGCACGAGGACACGATCAGCGACATGAACAATCCAAACTCATACACTGCTGGGATCTGAGCATACAAAATAAACCATCAATCTTCCTGATCGCGGCAGACATGGTCAACTCAGAAATGTCATCATTATAATAGTCAACAGTTATATGTCTCATGTTTTGGTGATTCATTCATTGTAATAGTCAACTAAGAATTGTAAAGGTTGTAATAGACAACTTAGAATTGTAATGTTTGTAATAGTCAACTTAGGATTGTAGTGGTTGTAATAGTCAACTTAGAATTGTAATGGTTGTAATCGTCAACTTAGAATTGTAATGGTTGTAATAGTCAACTTAGAACTGTAATGGTTGTATACAAGGTAGGCCAGGTGAGCTAGCTATTTTAATGACTGTGCATGTAAAAGAGCCAGAGAGGACATCAGGGCTAGTGTGATGGCTTGCCAAGGTTCAATCCCCTGTGGAGGTAGAATTATTTCTTGTGATCAACATGTTGATCCAGCCTCCCAAATGGGTAGCATACACTCGTCACACAATTGTCTGGGCAGGAAATGTGATGAGGAAGGTAACTAGACACCCTACCTCAATATGTCATGGCCTAGAATATGAGCAGGTCTAACACTTCACACCACAAGGGCAATATGTGCCGAGGAGCTCCCTGTACCACTGATCCTGTAGCAGGCAGTTGATGGACAAGTGTGGAGAATGATAGACAGATGTGGAGAAATTGGGCAGGTGTGGAGAAGATAACAGGTGTGGAGAATGATGGACAGACACAGAGAAGATGGACAGGCATGGAGAAGATGAACAGGTGTGGAGAATGATGGACAGACACAGAGAAGATGGACAGGCATGGAGAAGATGAACAGGTGTGGAGAATGATGGACAGACACAGAGAAGATGGACAGGCGTGGAGAAGATGAACAGACATGCAGGGGTGTTACAGGTGCCTTGGGACACCAGCAAACAAACTGAGCACACATGAAGGCAAGCAATCTGAGGAGGACAGACTCAGGTGATGACCTACCGAGGAGGTGAGGTTGGCAGCAAAAGCTGCAGCGGTGGTGAATGAAGTAAAGAAGGTGGCCACTCCGGCTGTCTTGACAGTGTACCAGATTCGCTTGACTGGATCCTTCATGTGGTCAGCTTGTCTGTAGATGTTCATGTACACAAACACATCATCCACACCTGAAAGGCAATTGAAGGTATTAGTTTTCCTGACTACTATCAATTCAAAGAGATAGACTGATGGAAAAAGCTTTGTAGATATTAGAACAAAAATCGCTATAGCAAAGATAGTCTTTAGCAAGATGGAAAACATACTAAACAATAGAAATTTGTAAAATTGCAATGAGAAAAAAGTACTTCTTCTTCTTCAGCGTTCCGAGCCATTGAGGTTCTTTGCTGCAAATACAATCCGTCTCCATTCGTCTCTCTGGTGGACCTTCTCTTGCCAGTCGTTGATTCCAAGTGCTTGTAGGTCTGTACATGTATTATCTCTCCACCGCCTTCTTGGTCTACCTCGGGGTCTACGGTCATTTATTTCCTGAGTTGTAAGCGAGTTTTGTTTCCCTATTATCTTCCATTCTTTCTATATGCCCCAGCCATTGTAGTCTATTAGCCTTCATGATACCAGTGATTAGCGGGGACTTAAACAGATCATAAATGTCTTTGTTACTTCTTCTTTTCCACTCTCCACTTTGTGTATCCCTAATGGGTCCAAAGATGCGTCTTAAAATTTTGTTCTCAAAGGTTTGTAACAAGGCTTCGTCTCCTTTCGTTGTACTCCAGGTTTCAGAGCCATACAGCACAACTGGTCTGATCAGTGTTTTGTATATTGTGATTTTGGTGTTACGAGATAGCGCCTTTGATTTTAGTAGATGTTGTAGTGCATAGTATATCTTATTTCCAGAGTTGATTCTAGTTTGTATTTCTTCCCTTATGATGTTGGAGCAGTTGAAGATCGTACCCAGGTATTTGTATGTTTCCGTTATTTTAATGGTCATATTATCTATTTGTATGTGGCCAGAGTTTCTAGCCATTCCGTCTCTTGAAATTACCATATATTCTGTCTTATCTTGGTTGATAACCAGCCCCATCTGTTGGGCTTTTTCCTTTAAGTGAGTCAATATTTCCAATGTCTTTTGTTCACTTTGCCCTATAATATCTATATCATCTGCATAACCAAGCAGCTTGGATGTTCCTCCAATATCACATTCCTCCTTTAACTTCCTTACAACTTTCTCTAGAGCCAGATTGAAGAGTAGCGGCGATAGTGCATCACCCTGTTTCAAGCCAGATGTTATTTGGAAGGGGTCTGATTTCCTGCCTTTATATGTTACTATATTATAAGTATCTTCCATGCATAGTCTGGTCATGTTGATTAACTTCCTTGGTATTCCAAATTCCTGCATAGCATTCCATAGACTATTCCTATGGACACTATCATAAGCCTTTTTAAAATCCACAAAAATGTTATGGAGATCTCTTTTATATTCCCAATGTTTCTCGGCTATTTGTCGTAAGATAAATATCTGATCTATTGTTGATCTGTTTTGTCTAAAACCCGCCTGGTAGTCACCTAATATGTCTTCTGAATATGGTTTTAGTCTATTTAGTAATACTGCGGATAGTATCTTATAGCTTGTGGACAGTAGTGATATTCCTCTATAATTTCCACATTGGAACTTGTCTCCTTTCTTAAAGATAGGTATCAATAATGACTCTTTCCAGTCATGGGGTAATTCTTCTGTCCTCCAGATTTTTATTATTAGTTCGTATAGCTTTAGATGTAATGCATGGCCACCTGCCTTTATAAATTCAGCAGCAATTCCATCAGTCCCAGTTGCCTTATTGTTTTTAAGTCGTGTGATTACATATAGGATTTCTTCAAATGTAGGTTCTTCAATTTGTGGTTCGCATGTTAGAACCTCTTCTTGTGAGAAAATGTTACTTGGAGCTTCACAATTTAGTAATTCAATAAAATATTCTTTCCATGTGTTGCACATTTCCTCATTGGTATTTATCATATTCCCATTTTTGTCTTTTAAACCATATGTGTTTTGTTGGTGCCCTCGTTTCATTGACTTCAGTTCTTTAAAAAATTTTCTGGATTCATTTTTCTGGTGATTAGTTTCCATATCTTTGATTATATTACTCATATATTCTCGCTTCTGCTGTCTGACTATTTTTGTAGCCTCTTTACATTCATTTCTATAATGCTCTTCCTTTTGGATGTTATTGATGTCATTTAACCATACATGTCTGGCATTCTTCTTCCTAATGACTGCTTCTTCACATTTTTGATTGAACCATCTGTTCTTTCTATGCGTGGTTAACACACCGAGACATTCTTCTGCGGTAGACTGAATTGTATTCTTGATGTTCAACCAAGTTTGGTCAATGCTTTCCTCCAAAGGGTTTTGCAGAGTTTCAAGTTTACATTTTATTTCATCTGTAAATTTCTCTTTGACTGTAATGTCTTGCAGTTTTTCTCTGTTATATGTTGGGTGTAATCTTTGTAATTTAGTATAGAAAGCTCTCTTAAGTTTTATAAGTACTGAAGCCTTATATATTATAAATGTTCCACCAGAGTGGAAAAGGGCAGACTAAACATGACAGTAAAGTACCTCTGCATCCCAGGGTTAACGAAGACAACAGAACTGCAGGGTATCCCTACCAAGGACAGGCAGAACAGAAAAACAAAAATGAGGCAGTTTTTCAAGAAGCAGATGAAAACTTCAAACTGGCTAGAGAAACTAGATACAATCTGCCAAGATATTCTTAAACATGTTATAAGAGAAATAAATAGAAAACCCAGTGCTAACTGGCAAACGTGAGAGCAAGAGGAGAACAAGGAGATCAATATCTGGGTGACCTGGCCACAGGTCATAGCTGGGTCAAGGGCATTAACTTGAACTGAGACTGGTGATTTTGTGAGATCCATCCATCCATCATGTGCCATGCTGGTAAGCGTGGGCGGTCATGTTCTGCCATCTCACTTGATCACCAGAGTCGTGGATCAGCTCCGTGTTTCTGTCTCGACCATGCCAAAAGGCCAAGCCATCCAGGTACTTGCTTCTAGGTCTTCCCCTTGGTCTGTTCCCCTCGATCTTGCCAGTTGTCACCAAGTTCTCCAAATCATTTCTTCTCATAACATGCCCAAAAAATTGTGAGATAGTGAACAATAATTGGCCAGGTGTATCGGCATGGCACATGATGATGATGAAACTAAAGTTAGTTGTATATCCTTTGCAGGATGTAGCAACCGGGAAAGTTAACCCAGTCAACAAATGCTCGCAGAAGTCGGATGTGCCAGCCTAACGGCACAAGAACACAACTCTGCTGTAAACAGGCACAACGCAATCACGTCCGAAAAAACTTTCCGGATGAACGTAGAAGAAGAAGAAGAAGAAGAAGAAGAAGAAGAAGAAGAAGAAGAAGAAGAAGAAGAAGAAGAAGAAGAAGAAGAAGAAGAAGAAGAAGGATGTAGCAGTCAACTCCATAATTTGTTGGCTGTTTGTGATTCCTGGGCAAGTTTATTTTTAGTAGTTGTTTGCCATTGCTTTCTGAACGACCAGCACTCATACCACTCATACTATTGTATGGAAACCAACGCAAGGCGGTCTGCTTCCAAATCGCCCACAGCTGTGATGATAATGAAGGTGCACATATAAAAAAGGCAAGACTAAACATGAGTGAGCAATAAAAAACACAATGATACGACTTACCTATTCCAATGATGACAAAAGCAGCAGCACCATTGAGAATCCCCAGAGCATTGATGCCGAAGGCGACTCGATAGAAGAACAGAGATATGGGGAAGCTGACACCGATGATGATCAGGCCGAAGATTGTCAGGTGTAGGGACAGTGACAGCACTAGCATTATCACACATATGGCCACCAGTGAGATGACAGCAAGGCGGACATCACTCCAAAATGATGATGATACCTCATAGTCAAAGATCTCGTTGCCACCATACAAAACACGAACTTTGCTTTGGGAGGGAAAGGTACATGAACAGTAAGCATCTGATAAAATACCACAACACTGAATTAAGAACAGTAAACATCTTATAAAATACAACACTGAATTAAGAACAGTAAATATCTGATAAAATGCAAAACTGAATTAAGAACAGTAAACATTTTATACAACAATACAGCACTGCATTAAGAACAGTAAAAAAGGGTATACAACACAACACAACACAACACTGCATCTAGAACAGTACAGTAAAACAGTAAACATTTTATACAATACCACAACACTGCAATACAAACAGTAAACATTTTATACAACACAACACTGCATTACAAACAGTAAACATTTCATAAAATATCA